>CM027871.1:31102604-31280493 GCA_016097615.1 Eucalyptus dawsonii
CTATTTCTTGAATTCATTAGAAAGTTTAACATACTTAGACCTCTCTTACAATAAGATTAATGGATAGATTCTAAGATGGTTTTGGGGAATAAGCCAACATACATTGGAACATTTAGATCTTTCTAATAACCTTCTGGAGGGAGGTATACACCAACTACATTGGAAGCGGTTGTTGTATATTAACCTTCAAGAAAACTCACTCCAAGGACCCCTTCCGATCCCTTCACCTTCTACTTGTTACTTTTATGCCGGGAGCAATGGTTTCACCGGTGAGATCCCCTCTTCAATTTGTCAGTTGATTTCACTCCTAGAACTAGAATTATCTTCGAATAATCTCTTGGGGACTGTGCCCCCATGTTTTGGTAATATAACCAATCTTGACTATCTAGGCTTGAGTGAGAATAAATTACAAGAACCACTCTCGATCACTTCACCTTCTACTCGTTACTTTTATGCCGTGGACAATGGTTTCACCGGTGAGATCCCCTCTTCAATTTGTCAGTTGATTTCACTCCTAGAACTAAAATTATCTTTGAATAATCTCTCGGGACTGTGCCCCCATGTTTTGGTAATATAACTAATCTTGACTATCTAAGCTTGAGTGGGAATAAATTACAAGGACCACTCCCGATCCCTTCACCTTCTACTCGTTTCTTTTATGCCATGAACAATGGTTTCACCGGTGAGATCCCCTCTTCGATTTGTTAGTTGAGTTCACTCTTGAGTTTAGATTTGTCTAACAATAGTCTCTTAGGAAATATACCCCCTAGTTTTGGCAATATAACTAATCTTAAGAGTCTGGACTTGAGCAGCAATAAATTACAAGGGTCATTACCACGCTCCCTAGTGAGATGGTGGAACTTATCATTGCTAGTTCTTAGTCACAATGAGTTTAATGACATATTCCCACGTTGGTTGAAAGCACCGCAACTGTATCGCCTTGATTTGCAGTCCAACAAATTTCATGGTAGAATCAATGTTACTGCCTTTGAACTCTCCTTCCCTACTCTTAGACATCTACTTATTTCCAACAACAATTTTTCTCCAACACCTCATTAGGTGCAATAGATTTGTCCAACAACAAATTTGGAGGGCTGATTCCACTCCCGTCTCTTGTCACAAAGTATTATTTCATTGCAAATAATATTATGACAGGTTCAATACCTTCTTTGATATGCAACACCACTGATCTTGAGATGATCGATTTGTCTAACAACAGCTTAACAGGTAGCTTGCCTCGGTGCTTAACAAATTTTAGCACTAGTCTCTCGGTTTTGAACTTGCGAATGAATCAACTTGAGGACACAATTCCACAGACAATTTCTTTGATACATAGATTGATGACTCTTGACTTGAGCCAAAATTGGTTTGAAAGGACGTTGCCTCGATCCCTTGTCAATTGTACAAATCTGGAAATTTTAGATCTCAGTATCAATCAAATAGAGGATACATTCTTGGCATGGTTGGGAAAACTTCAAAAACTGAAAATTCTCATTTTGAGGTCCAACAATTTGAAGGGTCCTTTGAACATTCAGAAGGGAGATCTCATCTTTACAGAATTGTGCATTTTGGATCTCTCGAACAACAACTTTTGTGGTCATTTACCAGCCAACTTGATAATGAACCTTGAAGGCATGAAATATACAAAAGATGGGCGATACGGACCATCGTACATGACACAAGATTCCCTTTATTTTTGGTCATCATATGAAAATTCCGTGACCGTGGTGATGAAAGGGAAAGAGACAATGCTAGTGAAGATCTTGATCATCTTGACAATCATTGACTTATCGCACAACTTTTTCCAAGGAGACATTCCCGAAGTTTTTGGCCATCTTCGTTATCTCATAGGGCTCAACCTTTCTCACAATCACCTTACGAGTTCCATCCCTTTGACTTTAGGAAACTTGATTAATCTTGGATGGCTTGATCTATCTTCGAACATGCTTAGTGGGAGAATTCCTAGAGCATTGTGAGATTTGACATCTCTTGGGTACTTAAACCTCTCGAAGAATCAACTTACTGGTCGAATTCCTCAAGACAAACAATTGAGCATATTTTCAAACGACTCGTTTAGTGGGAATCCAGGATTATGTGGAACTCCATTGTCAAAAGCATGCCTTGGCGATGCTCAACCTCCTCCACCATCGTCCTCATCGACTTTGGACCGCGAAGGGCATGAGAGTTGGTTCAAACAGAAAGTAGTGTGGATAGGTTACGTATCTGGAGTTGTCATTGGGATTTCCGTAGCATACATTGCAATTGAAACAGGATGGCCCAAATGGTTCGCTCGAGGCATGAGAATGCTCGAGAGAAGTGTAGTCCAGTGGATGGAGAAGCCAAGGCGGAGGGCCATCAAGTTTCATGGACAGTGAAATTGTTGAGGAGTTGTCTCTTTAAACCATGTAATGTATGTTCAATGAATAAAGATGTCACCTAACCGGCTTCAAATGACATTTCCCTTATGAAGGCTTATTTTAATGTCTTCTCCTTTTGTATCTTTGTGTAATTGTGTATGAGTTGAATTGAAAAGATGAACAATGAAATTTGTCAAGCACTCAACTTAAAAAAAGAGAGCCAAAAAAATACCACCGCCTTGATGACCGCGATAGTTTGGGCTCTCTCCCCCTCATGAAAGGGAGGAGTTTGAATCCCATCACGGTCGCTTGGGGTCTTAAGTGGGACGCCAGGGTGGTGAATCCTCCTGCTTATGTATCTCCGCAGGTTTACTTGCCGGTTGCCGGTTGTCACAAAAAAAAAAAGGCTCTCTCCCCCTCACGAAGGGGAGGAGTTCAAATCCCCTCACAGTCGCTTGGGGTCTTAAGTGGGACGCCAGGGTGGTGGGTCCTCCCGCTTTCTCTCTTTTCTGAAAGTTCAAGTCCAGCTCACTGGAGTCCCTCAAACTGCTGAATCTGTAGCTGCAACTCTACATTACCAGATGGTTTATCGAGTGCAGAACCATGCCCTCGACCTCAACTTCAATAATGGTAATGAAGATGCATTATTTATCTCTATGCAGAATGACCGGGCGTCTTGCATCCATGTTCCTAGACAGATCCCGAAGGATACGTTGGCCACACTCCTTCCAGAGACTTGGATCACCAACTATGAAAAGTTACATCAGCACAACAAACCGTTCCAGTCTACGGACTCAGAGTTCGTAAGGAAAAAAGATGGAACTGTTTCCATCAAATTTGGCAAAGAAAAGGAAGAAAGTCCTTCTATCTTCCAGACCCTCTTCATGATTGAACCATGTGTTCCTGAATCCATTTCCGAACCAGATCCAAAAAAGCATGTTAGACACTTCAATAGTGATGGACATCTTGTTCATTACTATAAAGACAATCATGGTCACTGTTTTTGGGATCCTTTTTGTCAATGTTCCTACTGTATAAATTCTCCTGATGAGGTAAATCCTCATGCAAGATCTCCACCCAGATGAAAAAAATCGAAGGATAAGGTGTATCAAAGGTACTTAGACGGAGATTCTTCCGTTGACACTCTTGGTGAGTGTGATAAATATCAGTTCATGGTTTCTTACGCATCACCTCCACCACCAGAGTTCAGTACCACGTCTCAAGTCTTACAAGATCCACCAAAATCTCCTCCACCTTCTCCTCCTCAGAAAAAACAAACTCTCTCTCCATTTTACAAGCCAATCCTTAAATGGGCTAAGAAACATTCTTACCCGCTTGAAGTCCTAGCAGAAACACCACCCACTTCTTCTATTGCCATGTTCCAAGACACTGACTTTCCTCCTCTTGTCAAAGAAAGCTCTAAACTCTCGTTTCCTGCCTCAGAAGAGTTTATTGATCCACACAACAGATACCGCCATCTTCCCAAAATTCCAATCTCCACTTATGTGGATGAACATGGGAGACAGAAGAAAACCCCTGCTGCTGAAGCTGTTCTAAATTGGCAATCAGAGACTCTGTTAGCATAAAACAATGCCTTCAAGGCTATTTATTCCAAAATTTGAAATGTGCAACAAGATCTCCGCAGATATGATGAAGGTACCAAGAAAATACTTTCTGAGTTCCAGAAAAGGCTTTACGCCTTGGAATCAGGACAACATCTTGGGTATCATTATCTTGAAAGTCCAAAGCCAAAAATAAATAAGCTTAAAAAGAAAATCCAACTTCTTGAAGAAGGAAGGTTTAACAGACCTTTCGATCCATTAGCACCTCCTGTTCGAACTGGGTATTTACCTTCGGCGCCACAAACGTCTATTTTTGCCAATATCCCGGAAGATCCCTACAGAAAAGAACCGGATATGGTAGAAATACGAAATCGCCTCAAAGCCCTGCAGAAGGAAAAGGGAAAAGAAAAAAGCTCACCTACAGAATCGAGTTCACTTGTTATAAGAGACAGGCCAGATCAGATGATGCTATCAAATCCATTAGAATCCTTTCTAAAGGATTTAGGTACTCAGGAACCTGATCCTAAAATCCAACAGCCTGAACCTGATCCTAAAATCCAACAGCCTGAACCTGATCCTATTATCCCAGAAAAACATATTCTGTTTGCTGATCAAACTTCCTCCACTACATTAGATTCAGCATCCCTTTCTTCTTCCTCATCTTTCTCAGATCCTACAGAAGATTCTCCCCCTATGGTTCCATTAACTTCACAAATATTCATGGCTGACACTCCTCCAGATTATGAAATGGAGTCAAACTATTCTGATCCAGAATTTGGACAGACTAGTAATCCTACCAGGAACAATTCCACTAGGCATGTGTCCATGGCATCAAAGTAGTTCTTCTCCTTTGATGCTATTCCTTATCCAAAATGGCCAGAAAGACTTGAAGAGTTTCATACCTGGTTGAGTACACAGTCCATCACCAATCATGATATGAATGATGTCATTTACAACTTTGTTACAAGTTTCATAGGGAGCCTTAAATTTTGGTGGCAATCATTCTCCGAACAAGATCAGATTATGTTTTTGATGTCACCGAATTTCAGCCATGCCCTTACTTACCTATATCATGTTTTTGTGGGAACACTTGGAGATCTCAAAGAACTAAAAAGAAGAGAGTTCTTCGAGAGAAGATGTTGCTCTCTCCAGAAAAAACATCTTGATAAGCATTATAGACTAATGCTTCAGCTCTTTTATCAAATTGGTGCAGATCCAAATTTAAAGCATGTCTTCCTCACTTCTATTCCTAAGGAATTATCCCAGATGGTTGAAAGATCCTTCTTTGGAAAGCAAAGAAGAATACAAGATGTTCCCTTGGGAGAAATTCAGAAGAAGTCCATCTATGCCTTGAAGAATTATGCTTAAAGCGCCGAATGGTCCGTACATACATCACAGATGACAAGCGACTTGAATCAGCTTGTTCCCACCAGAAGTTAAAGATCAAATGTTCCAAACAAGACTGTGATGGTACTTGTGGCCATTATTCCCGGAAGAAAAAGCACTACAAGAAGTATTCGATAAAGAAGTCCAAACATGGCTCCAAGCACTTCTGGAAAAAAGAAGAAATGGCGATACCTACGCAAAAGGAAGGATCACACAGGCCATAAGAAATCAAGCCGTTGCTACATTTGCAACAAGAAAGGACATTTTGCCAAAAATTGTCCTCAGGCAAAAAAAGGTCAGAATCATCTAATAGAGAATGAGACAGGTTTTTCTCTTGAAAATGATGATATTGAATCCTTATTCTCTGCTGATGAAGAACCAACTGAACAAACTCTCTGTGTTATCCCTTTCTATCAAACTTCCAGTGAGACTGAGTCTGACTCAAAATCTAAAGACATTTTTCACATATCCCCCACATCTTCGGAACCAAATCCTGACATATTTTCAAGTCATACTCACTGTCCCCATTTCCCTGTAAAAATCCTCACCTCGAAGTTTGCCAAACCCATCAATGTCATTGCTCTTATTGATACAGTAGCGAGTTGTTCCATTCTAGATACTAAAGTTCTTCCTGAAGAATTATGGACTCCTTACATCAGATATTTCAATTCTGCTTTAGGAGATACTTTCTCCACGAATGTAAGAACCACTCCAGTCACTGTCCAATTTTTTCCTCAGTGTTCCATTACCACAAAAATTTTTGGATCAAGCCTTCCAAATAAAGATCTGATAATTGGGTGGGATATCATGACTCAGATCTCTCAACTTCGAATCATTCCTGGAAAATGTCTTAGATTTAAAGACCAATTCTCTGAATTTGTCAATATTCGCAGACTCTTTTCCATTCAGATGAGTTTATTAGATCCAATCATGCAAAAGTTGCTAGAATCTTGTTTAGAATCCCATTCAGAATTCGCTCAAAAATGTTCTCATCCTTTATGGAAAAATCTTGAGTTCTTTGTTCGCCTCCCTTTAAAAAAAAAAATGAAGACATCAACCCAACAATGGCGAGTCATATGTGAATGAACCCAGAACACTTGGCGTTAGCTCAAAGGGAATGCTCAGAACTATTACAGCAAGGCCTTATTGAAATCTCTAATTCTCAATGGGCTTGTGAAGCTTTTTATGTCAATAAGCGGGCTGAGCAAAACAGAGGAAAAATGAGATTGGTAATCAACTATCAACTATCAACCTCTCAACCTTTTTTCTCCAAGATGATAAGTTCCCTTTACCATCCAGAGATTCTCTCTTTACTGGTTTAACCAAAGCCCACATTTATTCCAAGTTCGACCTCAAAGCCGGATTTTGGCAATTGGGCATCCATCCTAAAGACAAATCCAAAACATGATTCTGTATCCCGAACCAGCACTTCCAGTGGAAAGTTCTTCCTTTGGGTTTAAATGTGGCACCATCCCTTTTCCAAAAGGCTATGCGTCGTATTTTCCAACCTATTTTGTCAAGTGCAGCAGTGTACATCGATGATATTATGCTCTACAGTCTTGATGAACAGTCACACTGTCAACTCCTTGAGCAATTTGCAGAAATAGTGAAAAAGCATGGTATTATGCTTTCTCAAAGGAAAATGAATATTGCCCAGACAGAAATTGAATTTCTTGGTATGCACCTCAACAAATGTACATACTACCCAGGACCACATATCGCTCAAGAATTACTGAAGTTTCCTGAAGATAACTTCATAATAAAACAAGTTCAACAATTTCTTGGGATAATCAATTATCTCAGGGATTTTGTCCCAAATATTGCAAAGCTCTTGATTTCTTTGCAATCTATGATCAAGAAGAATCCCCCACCTTGGGGAAAAACTCAAACCAAAGTAGTCGCTGAGCTTAAGGAGATTATGTAAAATCTCCCACCATTGCAAATACCATCAACAGGGAGAAGAATTCTTCAAACTGATGCCAGTGATGAATACTGGGCAGCCGTCCTCTTTAAAGAAATTGATGGTAAGAAGCACCTTTGTGCTTACAAGAGTGGAAAGTTTTCTCCAGCTGAAATGCATTATCATTCCACTTTCAAAGAAATCCTAGCAGTAAAAAATGGAATCAAAAAATTTGAGTTTCATCTCATTGGCCATCACTTTCTGGTAGAATTAGACATGGCATCTTTCCCACAAATGACCAAGTTTAAATAGAAACAGATTCCGAATTCTCAACTGCTTAGATGGGCTGAATGGTTCTCAAAATACTCTTTTGAAACCAAACACATTCCTGGAAAAAAGAATGTGCTCGCTGACTTTTTGTCAAGACGCAAAGCACCAGCTGAGATCAACATGTACATCAAAAGACCTGCTTTCCATATGCTTAATCATGGTGTGAAATACAAGATTGAGAAGATCAAAGACTTGCCAAGCTGGAAATTTCCGCAGGAGATTATTCAGCAGATCCAGAATGACAGTCTTACTGAGAACTTGGAGAACCTCATGTGGCAATGCCACACAGACCTATTCGCATTCAATGGAGGTTCGATTCTTTATCCTTTTGGGTTAAATTTGAATTATCCTTTCATTCATCCCCTTATCCGGAAAGAAGATGATTTCCCGACCAACTCAAAACGCTGTTATGGTACTTAATCAATAAGTACTTAGTAGCCATTGAAATTCCAACTAGAAGATTCATTGCCAATCTCACAAGGATATTCATGCTAAGAAGAAACGTCAAAAAAGAAAGTGATAAAAATCTTTTAGAATTTCTTAATTGGTTCTATCACCCTACATGTTGGAAACAAGACTTAGAAAATGAACTGAGAACCACGACGCCAAATCCTGAAGTCCACACCATCCTGTTTTTCCGACGTCCATGGAATTTTTGCAGAAATAATGGTACTATTCTTGAAAGGCCACTCGAAATAGGAACCACATCCTATAAACCTCACTTGAACAGCCGAGAAGCTCGGATTCACAAATCTTATCCAAGATCTGTTAGATTTTGTGAAAACGAATATCGAGAACTCCAAAGAATCCTATGTCAAGAAAACAAAACCATTCCTGAAGAAATTTGGAATAATGTACCCACTACATGGGATCATTATGACCTAGCACCAGAGGCTAAGGAAGCACTCAGATAGTACAGACAAGCTGCATCGTCTGAAGAACATGAAATGACAAGCGAAGAAGACATTGTCCAGTCTACTCAAGACCCCTATGCACGCTTTGGAGGTCCTCTGTCCCAGAACCCCTACGATCAAGGACCTTCGTCCTCATTTCAAGACATGGACACATCTTACTATGCACAGCCATCCAACTGGCCTCAGTTAAGTTTCCCTGCCAACACTACCAGTGAAAATACAGACTGGGCAGCAGAAGAAGCATTCCATTGGGCTCATGAACAAGCATCCTCGTCAATAAGGCTGAATCAAATCCTCTCACCTGAAGACCTTCAAGCCCTTCAAGCAAAACACGAAGCACATCTCCTAAAAGACAGTTTAGATGATGATTCAGTGTGTAGCTACAATGCCTGTGACGGACGAGACCGTTGAGTCCGTACAATTTCACTGTAGCAATGTCACTGTTCACTTTTACTGTAGCACTAGGCTAGGGAATGTACTGTTCACAGTACAGTTACTGTTCATAGTGTGTTAATAATTCCCTCCCGGAAATTTCGTCCGGTGCCTCTGTTTGTTTCTGGACCCAGTAGTTGGTCCCTGTGTTTGTCCTTGTGACCTCTTATTGCCTATATAAGGCAAGGGGGGTGTATTGTTTTGGGCAGAGTCCCCTGAAGTAAAGTGTGTACTTTGTGAAAACCTCTCCATGGCTTTCTAAACCTCTTTTTCTTCTCTAGCCTGGTATGATCCCTCGAGAAATGCAACTTGGATAGGTTAGAAACGTTTTCATCCTGAAATTTTTGGGTGTCTCTAGGCTATGAACTAAAGGGCTGAGTGGTTTTCTACTAAAAGGCTGTCCCTGAAGGGCTTGAACGGGAGTTGTTCGCCCAATGTGGGATGCATACCTGCAGGAAATTTACTCTCATTCCCTGGTTCTAAGTCTAGGTCCATTCATGGTATCAGAGTGGTTGCTGGCCGTCACCAAAAAAAAAAAAAGAAGCTAAAAAACAGGAAAATGAAGCAAGAGTCATTATCCAGATATCTCTTTCGCCCTTTGGAACAACGTCCATCACCGGCCGCATCACCGGCCGTGTGGGCTCAGATTCCCCAACTGCCCGCCGCTGTACGATACCCCGAGAAGATGATGGTAGTGACTCCAACTTTGACGCCCAGAAAAGCCTCAACCAGAGGAAGCGCGAGGCTCGGCTGCGACATCCCCTGGGGCATGGAAGTGGCTTCCTTTTCCCATCTCCAGATCCAAGCGCTTCCTCAGATACTACCGGGAAAAAAAGATGTGCCTTGGAGGCGGCGCCATTTTGAGCTTTCACGGGCTTCGTGGATATAATGATGTCCAATAATGCAGCACTGTAGATTCATTATCGCTTTCTTTTTAAAAGGGGAATTGCAGAGTGGCTTCTCTGGAGCAAGCGGCCTTGGACACTTGTATTCTTGCGAAGGTGATGCTTCTGCAACGTGTGGCTGTTTCTCGTGAGCCTTTTGGACTGAGTTCTTGCTTGTTAATGCCGTTGACCTGTTTGTGGATTTGTTGCAGAGACCGGGACTGGATGTTCGAGAAGGAAAGCGAAGGCAGTTCAATTACATTGGTACTATCACATTTTTATTCATATTTTTGCTATTGTGTCCGTGTGTGTTTGTGAGAATCTTTTCGCCTTTCTTGCCGCTTCTCCTGGTATCTGCTTTGCTACGCTTGGCTATTGCACGATGAGTTCTTTTTGGGCAAAATAGTTCTTGGAGTAAGCAGCTCTTTCCCAACTGCCGCTTTTTTCCCACTTAGATTGAGTTTGAGAGTGTCGGCTTGTACTTTTAAAATGTTTCGATGGTACTTGCAGTATAGTTCCTCGAGCATATATTGATGAATGATCAGTAACTGCTAATGATTTGCTCGGGAAAGTCGTAGATGAATGCTCAAGCTGTGTAAAAAATCTGAAGTTTTGCTTGCTGAAGATTTTTTTTTTCATTTCCAATTGAAACATAAGTTTCTGTCTTTTTTTTTTTTTTGCTAAAGCAGTTTTATTTAGTTGTATTCTACAAAATACGCACGAGAGGTATCATTGGTTTGTTGTGCAATGTCATTTCCTTAATGACTCATATTTGTTAGGGAAGTTGCTGCGAGAAGTGAAACCTGAGTTAATGGATGCTTCAATTGAGGACACGGAAGATGGTGACCAGAGCAGGCTGCGAGCTTTATTGGTATTGGAGGCCTGGGTTGGCAAAGATAATGACGAAGGAGAAAGAAGATTTCGAACATGAGCACAGGGAAGAGGAGGGGGATACCTGGTTTTAAACTTCGTTGCTGAATAAACAATCCGAGGAGGGGATACCTGGTTTTTTAACTTTGTTGCTGAAAAAACAATCTGCGTTGCCTCCCGCTGCTATTCAAAGTTTCATTTGCATCCTCTTAGAGGAAAACGAGTTCAGCATGTACGGGTCGTGTGAGGAGTCCCACTTCCCAATCACCTAGAGAAGAAAGTTTCACCAGTACGTCATTGATTCGATACTTGGTCGTTGTAAAAAAATACATTGGAAATACTCTTTGCTGGTTACAAATCTTTTAAGCATGCACTAAAATCCCGGCTTCATATTTACTGAGAGCTGCTGATTTTTACAAGTGTTCTGAACCATGGAATCCTTATTCATCTAATTAGATATATTAGACCTCACAGCACGATATGAGTGTGTTGCGTTTGCCCATCCACATTCATTCCCACACACTATGATTCCATCCGTTATTCACTCAAAACAACACTCACCCACCCCGCACCTGCATCACATGCTCTCTTTTATGGATGATCTTTGGCGCTTAACTAGGCCCACATATTCAAAGCCTAAAAGCCCGTTTGGTAAGACTAAAAAAATAACCGCTAAGAATTTAGGTACTCAATATCAAGCGTCGACAGTTTTATGTACTGAAAATACGAAATAATTTCTAATTTGACATTCTGTTATCGACAACGTAAACCAAATTGATGGTTTTTCATGGGTATGAAGGTAACATTTGCACAAGCCTATAGCTGGTCGGGCTAATTCATTCCCCTATAATGTGCACAACATTTTCCTGGGTAACCTTGCGAGGCAATTACCTAGCAGCAATATGCGATCACCCAATTGATACTCGCCTGTCTTGGTAATTTACGCTGTGACATTACGTTTCTTTTTTGGGTTCCGGTTAAATCATTTCGTAATTATGGGTAGTATATGAACCAAATACCCTGTAGATGATGGGGTGCTAGATTTAGGAAGTCCCTCATAGCTGAAAGGAGAATGGTTATAATATGAGCAAAATCTAACATGCCTTTGCCTTTCTAATGCCTACTAATTTTATCAAATCTGGGGAATATACGAAGATCAAAATACTGTAAATCACCTGATTAAAAAATGAGAGGTTAACCTCTCTTATCATTAGTGTTTATTTTGACACTCATTTGCAGGTATATGCAAAACTCGGTTTATCTTTCGCGTTTGAATCCACCTGATTTATAGTCATGCTCTTGCTAGAACAATTTTACTTGAATTTGGTGCAAATACACCTGTGCTGAAATTAAACCAACACATTTTTTTCCCTTGGGAAGGTCGTGAAGTAATAGGGAGTTTAAAATGAATGCCAATCTACATACACCGTAATCAACTACATGAAACATGTCCTTACTGTACCCTCTCTCGTACTATCAGCATTGCATTTATTTTGATTACATCACCTTAACATAGAACAACTACACTAAACGTTCTACACACAGACAAAGATCTATGACCGTTGTCTGTTGGTGGTGAATTTATTAGGACAAGATCGAGATGGCCAACTCCAAAATGTGAAGTTTAATTTTGCAGTTGGCATTGATTTTATCATGATAAAAATAATACGATAATCAAGTTTTAAAAAATATGTGACATTTGTCATCTATCCTTTTTCTTTCATTATCTAACCTCGAGTTGTCTCAATGGTAGCTCATAATGCTATTCTAAGTAAAATTTGATGATGGATTGAAGATTTGCTTGAATATTGTTTGACTACCCTCTTTGGTAGGGATAATACAGCGGGAGTGATGCCATCTCTTTTGGGCACATGTTAACGCAGATTGCTACACTAGCAACTAATATCTTTTTTGATAGCAAACAAAAAGTGTAACATATACGAAATCCAAAC
Organism: Eucalyptus dawsonii; assembly: GCA_016097615.1. Classification (NCBI taxonomy): domain Eukaryota; kingdom Viridiplantae; phylum Streptophyta; class Magnoliopsida; order Myrtales; family Myrtaceae; genus Eucalyptus; species Eucalyptus dawsonii. The sequence goes on from CM027871.1 coordinate 31,115,192, forward strand.
TATTTGGAGGATCTCGATTTGTTCAGATTCGGTGAGCCCATTAATCCAATTCAAGTTTGAATTTTATTAGGTGGGAGCAGACTATATGTGCTATAAAATGGGTTTGTCTCTCAATTGATTGGCTTTATCTTATGAAAAATGATCAAGTGATTGTCTTTAATTCCCTGTGATAAAAACGGTATGTTCTTAATCATAAAAAAATAGATAATAAATAATTGGGAAAAAACCACGAAAAACCCCGAACTTTGCTCAAAGTGACACATTTACCCCAAACTTTTTTTTTTTTTTTGTGATGTGAAAAACCCCAAACTTTGTTAACGTGACACATTCACCCCAAACTTTTTTTGTGACATAAAAAATCCTAAACTTTCGTTATGTGACACATTTACCCCAAAATTAGAGGGCATTTTGGTCTTTTAAATTTTTTTAAAATTTTTAAAATTTTTTTCTCTCTTCCCTCCGTCGGCTGGCCGGCGGAGGGAAGCCGCGTCCGCAAGGGCTGCCCTCGCCGGCCTCGGGCTAGGGCGGCCCTCGCCGGCGTCAGGTGAGGGCCGCCCTCGCCTGCGTCGGGCGAGGGGTGCCCTCGCCAGATCTGGCAAGGGCCGTCCTCGCCCAATGCTGGCGAGGGCCGCCCTCGCCTGCGTCGAGCGAGGACGGCCCTTGCTTGCATCGAGCGAGGGTGTCCCTGCCCTCGCCAGATCTGGCGAGGGCCGTCCTCGCCCGTCGCCGGCGAGGGTGTCCCTGGCCTCCCCCAACGTCGGCGAGGTCGCCGAACACCGGCTTCCCTCCGCCGGCTCCGCCATGGTCGGCAGAGGGAAGAAGAAGAAAAAAAGAAAAAAACAAGAAAAAGGAAAAAATAGAATAAAAAGACAAAAATACCCTTGATGAGGTATATGTGTCATGGTTTGGAAAGTTTGAGACTTTTCACGTCACAAAAAGAAAAATTAGGGTAAATGTGTCACTTTGAGCAAAGTTTAGGGTTTTTCGTGGCTTTTTCTCTAAATAATTTGAAATTATTAAGAGATCCGCTCCTCATCCGGTACTTTAACAGTTATTAGAAAACAGTTATATTAGCAAAACTCTTAGCTAATATCTTGGAGAAGGCATGCGGCGGACGTCTAAAAGCCACGCAAGAAAAAGGAGCTTGAATATTCGGTGGGTCCTGGTCAAAAGTGGATTTGTTGACTTCTATAAAAGAACGAGAAAAAGGGCAAACACATAAATCCTGGGGGTGTGGGAGTACCCTTAGTTGGCCGCGCAGAAGAATTCCTTCAAGCCGTGGAGTGAACTCCACGAAAAGACGAACAGCAAAGTAAGAAAGGGGTCGCACGGGGTGACACTCTTTTTCTCGATCGCACGGAGAAGTGTTGACCACGGTCGATTTTGAGCTATGAATTCACGTCAAATCGAGTTATTTTATTTATAAATAATTTAGGCTTAGGTGTAATCGAAGTGTGAAAAATATTCAAATATAGGGATTATAATTTTGATTTTCCGATATTAGTTTCCGCATTATATTACAACAAAAGCATTATTTATTGAATTGAAATTGAAATTGAAAGATGATTTCATTTTTAATTTTTCGGCTCATCCCTGAACATAACTTTAACGTCAATGAAAAGAGGAAGAATGGACTTAAGTACATCTCAAAATTTTTCGTCTTAACTTTGAGATGTTAAATTTCGGGGTAATTCCCTTATAGGCACAAAAGAAAAAAAACATGTATCTTGGAATTAGGGAGGCTTCGGGGGAGGGAGGGAGGGAGGGAAGGTAGACTCTCTGTCTATTCTTCTAAATAGACTACCACTGGGTAGGCAGGTGTGGTCACCGTGGAACTTGAAAAGGTTCATGTTGTGTCAACTTGTGCTTCGCATAACGTCTACAAACCAACTTGTGCGAAGTACCTACAAACATAGTCCAGTCTAGTGAAGGGTATTTCATAGCAAGGTTTTCTATTGAAATTTTTCTTTCTAAATTTAGGAGGAGAAAAATCGCTCCAAAGACAGAAGAAATATGATAATAAATTTTGTCTTAACGTCAATTTCTGATCATTCGGAAGGCCATGTCCTGCTGCTTTATTATTGCTTTTCTAAACTTAGTTTACTTTGACAAAGCTAGAACGCTTTTTACATGGGAATCCAATCCCATTTGATGTAGCCTTTGGGTGAAAGCACTCGGAAATATAATAATATGTTTGGCATAAACCCACCAACAGACCTTTTGAGAGAAGACTTTGTTGTTGATCACTTGGCTTGTTAGAAGGGTCAAGTTGAATCCCTATGTCACCTCCACTAATATTCCATCTTAGTCCAACTATACAACATCATTATGGCAATCGCATAGTCAACAATCCCATCGATGGAGCTTTTAGAACGGCTAACCCATTTCGGGAGCTCACCAACAGACCTTCTAGAGAAGACTTGCGTATAACTAGAAGAACTTTTACTCGCATGCTGACGTAAATAATGGGGGTGGATCTAATAGCCTTTCCTAGTGGGTGGATCAAATTATAATAATCCTCTAGATAATGGCCGAAGAATCTGTTCTTGTTAAGTCTAATTGAATTGGGGACACTAAAATTCACCGACCATAACTACAAATCTAGATATAATGGTCTCAAAAGTTCTATACCTATTTAACGACAACCAATTCAATTATAAACATTTTAATTTGACCAATTGAGTCCTTAACTATTTGACAATTTGCCAAAAGAGTCATTTTGGCAAAAAATTGGTCTGAAATCACTGATGTAGACATCGGTCGGTCGATATTGCATAGCCGTTGTTGATGTGGACAATTTTTGTAATTTTTAAATAATTTTTTTGAATTTTTTTTTTTTTTTTTCCAGTTTGGTGGGTTGCTGAAGATGCATGAAGTTGCAATAAGAGAGCAGACATAATAGTGGAGCCTAACGCATGTTCAAATATTGATGAATTATGTCCTTGGAGCGAATTACTAGTTTGTTTTCATGCATTGCTCGATATAATTGTATCTAATGGTGGACCTCAATTGTTTAGGAATAGAACGCAAATCAGTGTTATAATTTTCTAGAAGCATCATAAGTAAAATCAGCCTCTCTGGAAGTTTTCTTTTCTTTGTATTGGAACCATCGTATATCAAACGCTCCCTCGGTATTACACTATTCTTGTTGGACCCCCAGTTGTCATAATAGTAATCAAGAGACCGGCCGTTGATGAGGGAAGAAAGTGTTTTGAATGGCACGAACGTGAAGATTACTTTGTCATGATTATAAAAGATTGTGCAGGTCCGTCTCAAATTTGTGCAGGTCTTTCTTTATTATTTCTTTTTACCAGCCATCTTAAAATAAAGCAAGATTAGACTTCATCAAAGAACAAAAGAAAGTGCCTTAATAGAAGCAAAAAATGGGTCTTTCTTTAGTATTATCTCAGGTCGTGATTCATGCAGCCGTTGTGGGACACTCTCTCCTTGCAGTTCTTCAGAGGATAGAATTGTTTTCACAATAAATTCTTCTGGTGAGTTTACTTAGCTGATACTCGGGTGAGTGGAATTGGTACGAGAAAATAAGCAAAAACACTCTCTCCTTGCAGTTCTTTAACTTTAGTAAAGTTAAAGATATTTTATCACTTTATATTAAATTCAACAATAATTTAACTTTTAGAAATATTGATGAGAAAATTTAGTCTCTAAAAAAAAGTACTCTTGTATCATACATGTTTAGACGCAATCCGAATATACATAGGATCCTTCTGCCATGGAAGGTGGGGTGGCGTCAAATCCTCATCCAACCGAGCAATTATGCAGACCTTTCCACAAGGACTTTATGCAGGTCTTCCGATTTCCCCCCGAAATTGAAGCTAAGACTAGACTCTATCGTAGGAGGAAGAAAGTTCCCAGAAATGACGGTAAAGATTCCCAGGTTATAGCTTGGGGCGATTCCATGACTGTCAATCCTAATCTCTACACCGATTGTTGATCTTTATTGTCTTCTTGTGCTGACGAGGACAGGGACTGCTGCTCCTCAGAGCTGCTTGCTTTTTTGTCCGAATTTTATCAAATACGTATCATTTTATGAAATCATGGTAGGACATTTTAATATCTCACCCTCATAACTAGTTACTGGAGCTTACTTTATGTCGCCTCTTCTGAGCTATGTTTCTACATTCTTCTTCTTTCATCGTTACGGATTTGATTTTTAACATTCATTTGCTAATTATGAAGTGGATATATAAGGAGATTTGACTAGACAGTCATGCAGAGTGGTAACTTAGTAATCAAGTGAATTTTCTTTTTTTAATCAAGTGAATTTATGTTGTCTATATTCAGCAGTATGCAATGATCACTTGAACTTTGAATCAAACTATATAGTTGCAGTAATGATGTAAAGTGTTGCGATTTGTGTATTTGATAATGTATATTTTAAAGTTGTGAGGCAATTTTCTAAAAGTTGAAAGTTATTATTGTAGCCCTTAATTGTTTAACAAGCACAATATGAAACAAGAAAGGATATTGGAGATTCAAAATATCTAAAAATTCAAAATTATCTTAAAGGAAAAAATTCATAAATGACTATACTCATTATAATGAATTTTCTAAATTTATTTACTAGATAGTGATGACAAGAGTCATACATATCTTTTGAAATAAAAAATGCCATCACACAATTGACTAATAAACTTTTCAAGAAAGGCGGAGAAGACTTTCACATTATATATATACAGAGCCAAGCAAGTAAGAATTTTCCACACTCAAGTAAATCCACCGAGAGAATCAAATTTGTGGCCCCAGTAATGTAATCTCAAGGAGACTTTGACTTCTTCACATTAGAATTTAAGTGCACCGCTGTCCTATAGCCACTGTCCTCGACCGAAAAACATTGAATTATACCAATATCAGCCCACCGATGTGAAGTGGACTACGCCACTATATTTCAAAGTCTCTCGGTAACATCAATCAATTAGGACTTATCCAAATATACATAGGAATTGTCTTCGAAAGAAGCATCAAATAATTTTTTAGACTTTCATTTGTTCTTATGTCTGACGGTATTACTGGAGGCTTTCCCGTTGTTATGGGTTGTCAATTAATAAGCCTTTCTTCTTAAGTAGAACAACTCAGTTTAAATTCTGTTTCTCTTTGTGACTTGTTAAATCTTGAAATTCTGACTTGAAAATTATATTTAAAAAATCTGAAAGGTTGAGTTAGCAACTTGGAAATAAGGCGACAAAGGTTCTTTTTCATCGCAGCCGACCATCGCCTAACTCAACCTAAGTCGATAGAAACCAGTTTTTTTCGCCTTTGGCATACCTACGGCAACAAAATCGAATTTTGTCTCCTTTGGTGCCCCTAAGGTGACCAAATTATTTTTGTCGTAAAACTTTTTGTCGCCTTAGGCAGTTTTTCTAGTAGTGATAATTACAGCAATTTAGTTATAGAGGATTGTTAGGTCGCCTATATACGTTTCAATAATTTAAAGCAATTTTTATTCATTTCATGGAATATTGAGATCGAGAAAATGCAGCGCCGATTGATGCTGGGAAGAAAACCTTTCCAAGTTAACATCCACAAACAAGTGCGGTACCCGTTTTTGAGGCCCCGAAGTGGGACTGATTAAGGAACGTCGTAAATAAGAGGGACGTTTCTACAATGTAAAGCTAAAATATGGAGAATTTATAACCCAATTACCCGACTATGGTCTATGACCACTACTTATTAGATTATTGGAAAAGTTAATGTCACTTTGGTAAAATACTAAACTATAACTAATAAAATAATCACTTCACCTCATAAAAAATTAATAAATAAGTGCTCTTCTTTCTACGCCTTATTATGTTCGTTGTTAAGTCATTGTTGTGTTTATCTTCAGGATGTAGTGTAGACCCCAAGGGTTAGGGTCCCAAGGCCTAATTCAAATAAATGTTTCTTTCTATCCATCGTTGTCACGATTGATATAAAATAACGGACAATCTAAAGTGTATGTATCTAGAAAGAAAAATTCTTTTAACTTGGATATTTATTTTACACACTTGTGTACCTATGACTAAACTAACTTAGATAGAAAGTCTGATCTTCCTTAACCATGAGAAAATAAGATATCATTCTAACTAAATCTTACATGAAATTTACTCGTATGCCGAGTAACATATTTTTCAAAATGGGTGACTTATGTTGTGAGCCCACCAATGGAACCTTATAGAAGACCTGTTTCAGTAACTTCACACTTGACAAAGGCTATATAAGTGGAAGCGCTCTCCACCTCCAGTAAACTCACTAATGCTCGCGTGCTAGATTGCAAAATGGGGTGGCATCGGTTCTTTGGCCTCCTTTGCTTCCTCTTTTTCTTACATTCCCATCTTCCCTTCACCTCCCCCTTTGCCCTCCTGACCAGCGTGATGCCTTGCTCAATTTTAAGAATTCCTTCCTCCTTGATAAAATTGCGTCGGACCATTTTGATTCGCCTTGTACCATTTACTCATGGGACCCTGCTCATTTAAAAGGGGCATATCATGGAACAAGAGTGTAGATTGCTGCTCATGGGATGAGGTCACTTGCGACAATGTCACCGGTAACGTCATCGGTCTCTATCTTGCTTACCATCCAATTCATGGCACTCTCTATTCCAATAATTCCCTCCATCTCCCAAAGCTTCAAGTGTTGGACATGTCAAGTGCAATTTGACCAAGTTGCCCTATTTCTTGAATTCATTAGAAAGTTTAACATACTTAAACCTCTCTTACAATAAGATTAGTGGAGAGATTCCGAGATGGTTTTGGGGAATAAGCCAACATACATTGACACATTTAGATCTTTCTAATAACCTTCTGGAGGGAGATATACACCAACTACATTGGAAGCGGTTGTTGTATATTAACCTTCCAAGAAAACTCACTTCAAGGACCCCTTCCGATCCCTTCACCTTCTACTCGTTACTTTTATGCCACGAGCAATAATTTCACTGGTGAGATCCCCTCTTCGATTTGTTAGTTGAATTCACTCCTAAAACTAGGATTATCTTTGAATAATCTCTCGGGGACTGTGCCCCCATGTTTTGGTAATATAACCAATCTTGACTATCTAGGCTTGAGTCGCAATAAATTACAAGGACCACTCCCGATCCCTTCACCTTCTACTCGTTACTTTTATGCCTCGAGCAATGGTTTCACCGGTGAGATCCCCTCTTCGATTTGTCAATTGAGTTCACTCTAGAACTAGTATTATCTTAGAATAATCTCTCGGGGACTGTGCCCCCATGTTTTGGTAATATAACCAATCTTGACTAACTAGGCTTGAGTCGCAATAAATTACAAGGACCACTCTCAATCCCTTCACCTTCTACTCGTTACTTTCATGCCTCGAGCAATGGTTTCAACGGTGAGATCCCCTCTTTGATTTGTCAGTTGAGTTCACTCATAGAACTTGTATTATCTAAGAATAATCTCTCGGGGACTGTGTCCCCATGTTTTGGTAATATAGCCACTCTTGACTATCTAGGCTTGAATCGCAATAAATTACAAGGACCACTCCCGATCCCTTCACCTTCTACTCGTTACTTTTATGCCTTGAGCAATGGTTTCACCGGTGAGATCCCCTCTTCGATTTGTCAGTTGAGTTCACTCCTAGCACTAGTATTATCTGACAATAATCTCTCGGGGATTGTGCCACCATGTTTTGGTAATATAACCAATCTTGAAAGTCTACGCTTGAATAGAAATAAATTACAAGGGCCATTACCGCGTTCCCTAGTAAAATTGGCAAACTTATCAAAACTATATCTCGGTCACAACAGTTTAATGATATATTCCCACATTGGCTGAAAGCACCACAACTGCATTACCTTGGTTTGCGATCCAACAATTTTCATGGTAGGATCAATCTCACTGCCTTTGTACTCTCCTTCCCTACTCTTAGATATTTATTGATTTCCAACAGCAATTTGATTGGATGGTGCCCCATGAAGGTTTTCTCCAACACCTCATTACAAGTAATAGACTTGTCGAACAACAAATTTGGAGGGCCAATTCCACTTCCGTCTCCCGTCACAATGTATTACTCCATTGCAAATAATGTTATAATAGGAAAGATCCCTTCTTTGATATGCAACGCCACCAATCTTGAGTTGATCGACTTGTCTAACAACAGCTTAATTGGTAGCTTCCCTTGGTGCTTAACAAATTTTAGCACTGTTCTCTCGATTTTGAACTTGGGAATGAATCACTTGGAGGGCACAATTCCACAAACAATTTCTTTGATATATAGATTGACAACTATTAACTTGAGCCGAAATTGGTTTGAAGGGACGTTGGCCTGATCTCTTGTCAATTGTACAAATCTAGAAATTTTAGATCTTAGTATCAATCATATGGAGGATACATTCCCGACATGGTTGGGAAAACTTCCAGAACTAAAAGTTCTCATTTTGAGATCCAACAATTTGAATGGTCCTTTGAACATTCCAAAGGGAGATCTCATCTTTACAGAATTGCGCATTTTGGATCTCTCGGACAACAACTTTTGCGGTCCTTTACCAGTCAACTTGATAATGAACCTTGAAGGCATGAAGAATATAGAAGATGGGCGATATGGACCATCGTACATGACACATCATTCTTTTTTTGTTGGGCTGTCATATGAAAATACCGTGACTGTGACAATAAAAGGAAAAGAGACAAAGCTAGTGAAGGTCTTGACCATCTTCACAACCATTGACTTATCACACAACTTTTTCCAAGGAGACATTCCCACAGTTTTTGGCCATCTTCACTATCTCATAGGGCTCAACCTTTCTCACAACCACCTTATGAGTTCCATCCCTTTGACTTTAGGAAACTTGACTAATCTTGGATGGCTTGATCTATCTTCGAACATGCTTAGTGGGGAATTCCTAGAGCATTGGGAGATTTGACATTTCTTGGGTATTTAAACCTCTCAAAGAACCAACTCACTGGTCAAATTCCTCAAAACACACAATTAAGCACATTTTCAAACGACTCATTTAGTGGGAATCCAGGCTTATGTGGAACTCCATTGTCAAAAGCATGCCTTGGCGATGCTCAACCTCCTCCATCATCATCCTCATCGACTTTGGACCGCAAAGGGCATGAGAGTTGGTTCAAACAAAAAGTAGTGTGGATAGGTTATGCATCTGGAATTGTCATTGGGATTTCCATAGCATACATTGCAATTGAAACAGGATGGCCCAAATGGCTCATGCGAGGTGTGAGAATGCTAGAGAGAAGTGTAGTCCAGTGGATGGAGAAGCCAAAGCGACGTGCTATCAAGTTTCATAGACAATGAAATTGTTGAGAAGTTGTCTATTTAAACCATGTAATGTAGGCTTAGTGAATAAAAATGTCATCTAATCGGATGTCATTTCGCTTATCAAGGCTTGTTTCTAATGTCTTCACCTTTTGTATCTTGGTGTAATGGTGTATGAATTGAATTGAATTGAAAAGATGAATAATGAATTTTGTCAAGCACACAGCTTAAAAAATAGAGAGCCAAAAAACATGAAAATGAAGCGAGAGCCATTATCCACTAGAGATATCTCTTTCGCCCTTTGGAACAACGTCGCGCGCTCACCGTTGTCTGTTCCAGACAGTGTGGTCTCTTCGGCACTCCGCGACGTCCATCACGGGACGCACGGGCTCAGATTCCCCAATCGCCTGCCACCGTACGATCCCCCGAGAAGATGACGGCAGCGACTCCGACGCCGAGAACAGCCTCAACCAGAGGGAGCGCGAGGCTCGGCCGCGACGTCCCTTGGGCCATGGAGCTTGCTTCCTTTTCCCATTCCCAAATCAAGGGCATCCTCAGATACTACTGGGAAAAAAAGATGTGTCTTGGAGGCGGCGTGATTTTGAGCTTTCACGGGCTTCGTGGATATAATGATGTCAATAATGCAGCACTGTAGATTCATTATCCTTTCTTTTAAAAGGGGAATTGCAGAGTGGCTTCTCTGGAGTCAAGCGGCCTTGGACGCTCAGATGCTAGCGAAGGCGATGCTTCTGCAATGCGTGGCTGGTTCTCGTAAGGCTTTTGGTCTGAGTTGTTACTTGTTAGTGCCATTGAGATGTTTGTCGATTTGTCGCAGAGACTGGGACCGGATGTTCGAGAAGGAAAGCGAACATCCGGTCCACCTGGTATCTTCTTTGCTATGCTTGGCTATTGCACGATGAGTTGTTGCCCAAAAGAATAGTTCTTAAGATAAGAAGCTCTTTTTTAACCGCCCCCTTTTCCCCCCTTTTAGATTGTGTTTGAGTATGTCAGCTTGTACTATTGAAATGCTTGGATGGTAATTGCAGTATAGTTCCTTGAGCATACCTTGATGAATGATAAGTAACTGCTTATGATATGCTCGGGAGAGGCGTACATGAATGCTCAAGCTGTGCGAAAATTTTGAAATTTTGCTTGCTGAATGCCTTTTTTTCATTTCCAGATGGAACACAAGTGTCTTTGGCTTTTTTTCTCTTCAGTTTTATTTATTTATTTATTTTTGCTAAGGCATTTTTATTTAGTTTTATGCTACGCGGGGAACGTACATGGAGGGAGAAAGGAAATATCTTTTCTTCAATATTGTAGAGGATACGATAAATTTGAAACATTTCATGTGCCAAATAATCTAGTTAGTTCATATAATACAAAAACTTACATAAAATTGTCTAAAAAGAGTGTTCACCAGAAGACGCGATCTTTGTGGGATCACCTTTGCCTTTAAATTCATGTGTCCCTTTCTTTGAAACGGCATCACTTTCTTTGTCTTTTTCTGCATTTTCATCTTGTTCTCCGTTTTTCTTTAAAATGACACTGGATGTGAAAGCAGTATCAATCCATTTCCTCCTCCACCTTGCACGATGTTTGTCTTCCCTAATTGCCCCGTGCAACTTTGGTCAGCAGACTTCACATGAATCTTTCTGCAACAGAATCCATTTGCTCTGCCCTATAATGGCCAAAAGGGTCTTGGATGAAGCCCAAAATTCGAAATGAAAGTCTTACATGTATTGTGTAAATTAGTTACTTAGTAACCAAACTTGCTACTTTTTAGTGGAAAAGAAACTTTGGTTTAACTTTGTATAGAAAGTAGTGCGGAGCAGTTTTTCCTACAAAAAACTTCAGCAAGAACATTTAACCTGTATTCTATAATAGAGCCATTAATATCTCATTTCCAATTTTGTCAAGGGCTACTCCTACCTTTTTAGAAGTGCACAGCAAGGTTGAATCTTGGCTGTATAGGTTACTGTTGATACTGCAGATTTAGACGATGAACTACTTTTTTATATTATCCAAAGATATAATACATGATAAACAACTTTTTGTTAGGCAGAGATGGTATGAGATCTTTATCACCCATAAAATATGCTAAATCTTACGTATATTGAGAAAGTGGTTCATTAGTGATGTGATCCATTGGTCATGCATGAAACTTTAGTTCTACACAATGTCCATCTTCCTTCTCTAGCATCTGTTCAGGTTTCTCAATGTTGACTTGCTTTTCAATTTTCAATTCCTAGGAGTGTCGTGAAGATTCAAGCATAGCAAGCGGGTGGTTTGACGGTTTAATCAGTAAAGACATTCAAATGGCCAATGAAGTTTTCTCCATTCACACCATTGATTTTGACCGGTAAGTAAGTTGACAGATATCTCTTACCGTTTGAGCAATTAGTTTTATATATTGGAGCATTCAAATCTCTGCAGTCCATTTATAGCGTCTTGAACAACTCCATGTCGGCTGTATAAAAAATATCCATGGATTGCTGCTGAATCAACTACTTGTTTAACATTCAGCTCTTGACGCCATAGACCATTTGATGGTTTTCCACACGCGGTAATGCATGGTGTCACGGACCGAAAGTTGGTCGACCCGAGAGGTTCCCGAGGACGACCTCGACTCGTCCGTGGAAGACCTCCTGCTCCAACTTGGTTTCCCATCAAGGCTTCTCCCCGAAGTTTCCAAGGGCGGCCGAAACCGTCATTGAGTCATATTCTAGTTTTCTGTTTCGTTATTTATGTCGGTAGACGGTAGTTGACATTATGTCGGTAGTTGAGGCAGTGTGATCTCGCCCGTCAGATAAAAAGTAGATCAACGGTTGTAATCCGAGGCCCTCAACTATAAAAAGGGTGTCCTCCTTCATTTGTAATCACCCACCATTTTAGCTATACAAAGTTTCTTTCCTTCCAGAACTCTTTCTCTAACTTTCTCTCTCAACGATCCAGGTAAGCGAGCAGGTAAGCATTCGATCGAGCAAAGGCTTGGCTTGGGTGATCCAAAGTTGCCCGAGTCGCAACGCGGTCTCAGTCCCCAATCGATCGGCCCGTGACAAGTGGTATCAGAGCAAAAGAGAGAGATCCGTTCGAGAGACCAAAGAGCGCCAACTGTTCGAAGGAATGTCGAGCGAAGAAGCTGTCATGGTTGGAGAGACTGCACGAGTCCAAGAGAACCGCGGCCGTGCAAAGAAAAGAGACTCCTCGATGGATGTCGTAGCTGCGTTCGATGAGAAGATCGGGAAGGTCCGGAGCGCCGTGCTCGAACTCATAGAATGTATTGACGATGTGCGAGACCGGATCATGGAGGTTGAGAGTTCGCTCCGTGAAGACTTCACGTCATGCCTCAACGAAGCTACCGCGCCATTACACGACAAGGATGAAGCCCTTGAAGCATCAATCGATGTGTTGAAGGAGCGCGTTCAAGTGGTCGAGGAAGAAGCTCCGCGTAGGGACGGGGTCGAAGCCATGAAGGCCGAGATCCAAGAGCTCAAGACCGAGCTCGCCCTGTGCAAACTAAGCATCACCAACGGTGCTATGCCGAACCAAGCGGTGCCCAAAATTGAGGTGCCAAAGCTGAAAGAGTTCAAAGGCGAACGATCCGCCAAGGAGGTGGACAACTTCGTTTGGAGCATGGAACAATACTTCGCCGCCATCAACATGCACGACGAGACGACCAAGGTACGAACCGCTTCCATGTTCCTGTCTGATACGGCAATGCTTTGGTGGCGCAATAGGTGTGATGAGGTTAGACGCGGCGCTGATCCCGTATGCACATGGGACGACTTCGTGAGAGAGTTCCGAGACTACTTTTTCCCCGAGTTCGCTCAGCAAGAAGCCCGTAGCAAGCTCCATTGCCTCGAGCAAAAAGGCACGATCCGAGAGTACGTGAAGGAGTTCACGGAGCTCAAACTCCAGATTCGCAACTTAAGCGAAGAGGAGGCTCTCAGAGCGTTCATGGATGGGTTGAAGCCATGGGCACTTCTCGAGCTCAAGAGACAGGACGTGAGTAGTCTTCGCAAGCGCTAAGCATAGCCGAGTCGCTCGTCGACCTCACCAAGACCGAACCAAGGAGTTGACAAAGGGATTGGAGGTCGGATCGACCTTGCGAGGATGAAGCACGAAGCACTCCCCGGGCCGCGCATGATCAAGGCGGCTGAGCCAAAGCATGGGGAGAAGGAACTTCCAAGCCATCCTTCCAAAGGGGTAGACCACCGACAGACTACGCGAGCAGGTTCGATCAACCCCCGCCTTCTCCTTGTTTCATTTGCCAAGGTCCGCACTGGACCCAAAAGTGCCTGAAGAAGGGCCGAATCAACGCCCTCCTTGCCATTGAGGAAGAAAAGGAGGAGTCCAAAGAAGACAGGAGACAAATCCGACTTGGAGCCGTGAAGATGATCAACTCCATCCAAGCTTGGTCCCCAACCAAAGGAAAAGAAGCTGCGTCAGACACAGAAATGTTCTTCGTGCAAGTCGACGTGTGCAGCCGAACGCTATACGGCTTGGTCGACACAAGCGCGTCGAACATGTTCATGTTAAAGGAAGTGGAAAAGGCCTTGAACCTTCACGTGGAGCCGACCGGGAACACCTTCAAGCCGGTCAATTCGGAAGGCGTCCGTGGCATAGGATCGACTTCGAATGTGGACATCAAGATTGGCGAATGGAAGGGCAAGATGGATTTCGAGGTAATCCCTCTTGACGATTACGATCTCATTCTTGGCTGCAATTCTTCAATAGCGTGAGATCCATGATCGACATGAGGACCAAATGCCTCGTGATCCTCGATCCGGAGTACCCGACGACGGTCCCAATGATCAAAGGGATGGTCGACACCAAGATCATTGCGTCCATCCGACGCCTCGACAAGAGCTTGAAGGCCGTCATGCGCATCAACAAATTGTCCGAGGTGAAGCCGAAGGTCAAGTTGGATCCTACCCCAACAAATGCCATGCCAATCCAAGCGCTCTTCCCCGAGGTTGAGTGCGCGCCGCACGCTCCGTCCAAGCCGAAGATCGAGCCGTGTGCAAAGTCCGAGTTCATCAATGAAGGTTGCGGTCCGTCATATGAGAGCATCCGCACCAAACAAAATAAGAACAAGAGAGCCCGCGCCAAAGCCCGTGCTCGTGCCAAGAAGGCCAACCGTTGAGCTGTGAGCGACGAGGGTGTCGCTCGAATGAGTGGGGGAGAATGTCACGGACCGAAAGTTGGTCGACCCAAGAGGTTCCCTGAGGACGACCTCGACTCGTCCGTGGAAGACCTCCTGCTCCAACTTGGTTTCCCATCAAGGCTTCTCCCCAAAGTTTCTAAGGGCGGCCGAAACCGTCATTGAGTCATATTCTAGTTTTATGTTCTGTTATTTATGTCGGTAGACAGTAGTTGACATTATGTTGGTAGTTGAGGCAATGCGATCTCGCCCGTCAGATAAAAAGTAGATCAATGGTTGTAATCCGAAGCCCTCAACTATAAAAGGGGTGTCCTTCTTCATTTGTAATCACCCACAATTTCAGCTATACAAAGTTCCTTTCCTTCCAAAGCTCCTCTCTCTAACTTTCTCTCTCAACGATCCGGATAAGCGAGCGGGTAAGCGTTCGATCAAGCAAAGGCTTGGCTTGGGTGATCCAAAGTTGCCCAAGTCACCGCACGGTCACAGTCCCCAATCGATCAGCCCGTGACAATGGCATGTAGGTAACATTTGCACAACTCTATAGTTGGTTGGGCTGATTCATCGCTCCAACTGTACAACAAACTTCACCATGTTTAAATCGTTGTTCAGTGCACATGCAAACATTGCCCATTGCTGAAACTCGCATTTGTCAATTGCCAAGAGTTTGCATGGTTGACATCTCCTATTTTCACATTGTCAAAATAAATTTTGGGTTCCATGTTTATGCTGAATATTTTTCTACCTCGTACTTCCTATAGGAGCTGCGAAAGCTTGTATGGAGAGTACAGTCGACTCAAGAACAGCCGGCCAAAAACGAGAGAGAAGCTAGCATAGCGCTCCTAAGGGCGCAGAAGTCCTCTACTTGTTTCCTCCGAAACCTTGCGAGGCAATTATGTTGTAGCAATACATGATTACGCAGCTGATACTCACCTCTTGTACTGATCTATTTTGCAACATTTACATTTTCTTTTTCCAGGGTCCGGTTGAATTGTTCTACGGTTCAGGATTATGTATGAACCGAGTACCAGGTGGATGGTGGGGTGCTAATTTTAATTCGGTGCCGGGTTCAGTCCTGCGCAATGGCTCAAAAGAGAATAGTTATGCTGCTAAACGTTATTTACTTGCCTTTACCTTTCCATTGCCTGCTAATTTCATCAATTCCGGAGAGTTATAAGAGGAGCAAAATAATGCAAATTGTCTGATAGAAAAAAGAAAGAAAGGGAGGTTAAGCTCTGTTCTTGTAAATATTTATTTTAACGCTCGGTTTGTGCTTTTGCATTCGAATCTACCTTGATAATATTCATGCTGGTGCCAGCCAGTACAGATGTAGTCGAATCCTATACAAGTACATATGCACTTAAGTAAACCCTTTTTCGCCTGGGAAGGTCGCGAGCGAATGCATCCTACCACATTAATACCAATCGGCACACGAGGTAATCAACAATGCCCTTAGTCTATACCGATTGCATCCCGTTAACACGGAACAAGTGCACTAGATATTATATGTAAATAGACGCGTGCACAAACAAAAACACACAAAGATCTAGGACGGTTGTGTTAGGGTTGAATATATTAGGGTAGGGTCAACACCAGAATATTTGTACAAAGGAAGTGATGAGGAAAATTATAAAAAAAAAAATCTTAAACCTATTGTACTTATGCAAATTTGATTTTAAGCATTTGAATTAGATCAATTTAGTTTTAAATCTTTTGACAATTTGCCAAGAGTCTATTTGGCTAGAAATTGTTGACGTGGGTGCTAGTCGTTCTACATGACATGACTGATTACTATTGCTAACATGAACAATTTTTGTAATTCTTTAAAAATTTTATTCTTATGTTTCTTTTCTTTCTTTTCTTTTTTTTCCACTGTGGCCAACGAGGGCCACCGGTGACTCTTGCCGGCTGTGAATGCCTTTGCTGGATTTGGGCGAGGCCCTCGCTTGCAACAAAAGCCTCCTGTGCCTAGCGAGGCCACAAAGACATTGGCGAGGCCTCGGGGGAGGGCCTCCTTGGCCCCACTAGTTGTGAGAGAGGCGGCTCTCGCCTAGTCTAGGAGAGGCTTTCACGGCTAGCGAGGTTCGCCATGACCCTCGTTGATCATAATGAGAAAAAAAAAAAAAAAAAAAGCAAAGAAAGAAGTAAAGGAAAAAACGAAAATAAAAAATAAAAAATTCAAAAAAAAATGTGAATGCCTTTTCAAGCGGCTCATTCAATGGGTATCCAAGCTTATGTGGAACTCCATTGCTGAAAGCATGCCTCGGCAATGCTCAACTTCCTCCACCATTGTCCTCATCGACTCAAGACTGTGAAGGATATAAGAGTTGGTTCAAACAGAAAGTACTGTGGATAGGTTATGCTTCAGGAATTGTCATTGGGATTTACGTAGCGTACATTGCATTTGAAATGGGAAGACCCAAATGGCTCTTAGAAGGTGTGAGAATGCTGGAGAGAAGTGCAGCCCAGTGGATGGAGAAGCCAAACCATCAAGTTTCATGGATGGTGAAATTATTGAGATAATATATGTTCAGTGAATAAAGATGTCACCTAACCAGCTTCAAATGACATTTCCCTTATGAAGGCTTGTTTTAACGTCTTCTCCTTTTGTATCTTGGTGTAATTGTATACGAGTTGAATTGAAAAGATGAACAATGAAATTTGTCAAGCACTCAGCTTAAAAAAAGTGAGCCAAAAAAAGGAAAATGAAGCGAGAGCCATTATCCAGATATCTCTTTCGCCCTTTGGAACAACGTCCATCACCGGCCGCATCACCGGCCGCGCGGGCTCAGATTCCCCAACTGCCCGCCGCCGTACGATCCCCCGAGAAGATGACGGCAGCGACTCCGACTCTGACTCCCAGAAAAGCCTCAACCAGAAGAAGCGCGAGGATCCGCCGCGACGTCCCCTGGGGCATGGAAGTCGCTTCCTTTTCCCATCTCCAGATCCAAGCGCTTCCTCAGATACTACTGGGGAAAAGAGGATATGTCCTGGAGGCGGCGCCATTTTGAGCTTTCACGGGCTTCGTGGATATAATGATGTCCAATAATGCAGCACTGTAGATTCATTATCGCTTTCTTCTTGAAAGGGGAATTGCAGAGTGGCTTCTCTGGAGCAAGCGGCCTTGGACGCTTGGATTCTTGCGAAGGTGATGCTTATGCAACGTGTGGCTGTTTCTCGTGTGGCTTTTGGTCTGAGTTCTTACTTGTTAATGCCGTTGACATGTTTGTGGATTTGTTGCAGAGACTGAAACCGGATGTTCGAGAAGGAAAGCGAAGGCAGTTCAATTACATTGGTATTATCACATTTTTATTCATATTTTTGCGAGTGTGTACGTGTGTGTTTGTGAGAATCTTTTCGCCTTTCTTGCCGCTTCTCCTGGTATCTGCTTTGCTACGCTTGGCTATTGCACGATGAGTTCTTTTTGGGCAAAATAGTTTTTGGAGTAAGCGGCTCTTTCCCAACTGCCGCTTTTTTCCCACTTAGATTGAGTTTGAGAGTGTCGGCTTGTACTTTTAAAATGTTTGGATGGTACTTGCAGTATAGTTCCTCGAGCATATATTGATGAATGATCAGTAACTGCTAATGATTAGCTTGGGAAAGTCCTAGATGAATGCTCAAGCCATGTGAAAAATCTGAAGTTTTGCTTGCAGAAGAATTTTTCTTTTCTTTTTTCATTTCCAGTTGAAACATAAGTTTCTTTGTCTTTTTTTTTTTTTTTGCTAAAGCAGTTTTATTTAGTTGTATTCTACAAATTACGCACGAGAGGTATCATTGATTTGTTGTGCAATGTCATTTCCAAAATGAATCACATTTGTTAGGGAAGTTGCTGCGAGAAGTGAAACCTGAGTTAATGGATGCTTCAATTGAGGACAGAAGACGGTGACCAGAGAAGGCTGCGAGCTTTATTGGTATTGGAGGCCTGGGTTGGCAAAGATAATGACGAAGGAGAAAGAAGATTTCGAACATGAGCATGGGGAAGAGGAAGGGATACCTTGTTTTAAACTTTGTTGCTGAATAAACAATCCGAGGAGGGGATACCTGGTTTTTAACTTTGTTGCTGAAAAAACAATCTGCATTGCCTCCCGCTGCTATTCAAAGTTTCATTTGCATCCTCTTAGAGGAAAACGAGTTCAGCATGTACGGGCCGTGTGAGGAATCCACTTCCCAATCACCTAGAGAAGAAAGTTTCACCAGTACGTCATTGATTCGATACTTGGTTGTTGTAAAAAAATCATTGGAAACACTCTTTGCTGGTTACAAATCTTTTAAGCATACACTAAAATCCTGGCTTCATATTTACTGAGAGCTGCTGATTAGAATTAGATACATTAGACCTCACAGCACGATATGAGTGTGTTGCATTTGCCCATCGACATGCATTCCCACACACTATGATTCCATCCATTTTTCACTCAAAACAACACTCACCCACCCCGCACCTGCATCACATGCTCTCTTTTATGGGTGATCTTTGGCGCTTAACTAGGCCCACATATTCAAAGCCTAAAAGCCCGTTTGGTAAGACTAAAAAAATAACCACTAAGAATTTAGGTACTCAATATCAATGTCGACAGTTTTATGTACTAAAAATACAAAATAATTTCTCATTTGACATTCTGCTATCGACAACGTAAACCAAATTGATGGTTTCTCATCGGCATGAAGGTAACATTTGCACAAGCCTATAGCTGGTCAGGCTAATTCATTCCTCTATAATGTGCACAACATTTTCCTGGGTAACCTTGCGAGGCAATTACCTAGCAGTAATATATGATCACCCAATTGATACTCGCCTATCTTGGTAATTTACATTGTGACATTATGTTTTCTTTTTTGGGTTCCGGTTAAATCATTTCATAATTCTAGGCAGTATGTGAACCGAATACCCTGTAGATGATGGGGTGCTAGATTTAGGAAGTCCCTCGTAGCTGAAAGGAGAATGGTTATAATATGAGCAAAACTAAACATGCCTTTGCCTTTTTAATGCCTGCTAATTTTATCAAATCTGGGGAGTTATATGAAGAGTGAAATATTGCAAATCACTTGATTAAAAAATGGGAGATTAACCTCTCCTCATGAGTGTTTATTTTGACACTCATTTGTAGGTATATGCAAAATTCGGTTTATCTTTCGCGTTTGAATCCACCTAATTTATATTCATGCTCTTGCTGGAATAGTTGTAATTGAATTTGGTGCAAATACACCTGTGCTAAAATTGAACCAACACATTTTTTTTTCCCTTGGGAAGGTCTTGAGGTAATAGGGTGTTTAAAATGAATGCCAATCTACATACACTGTAATCAACTACATGAAGTATGTCCTTATTATATCCTCTCTCGTACCATCAGCATGGCATCCATTCTGATTACATCATCTTAGCACAGAACAACTACACTAAATGTTCTACACACAGGCAAAGATCTTTGACCGTTGTCTGTTGGTGGTGAATATATTAGGATGAGATCGAGATGGCCAACTCCAAAATGTGAAGTTTAATTTTGCAGTTGGCATTGATTTTATCATGATAAAAAGATACGATAATCAGGTTTTAAAAAATATGTGACATTTGTCATCTATTCTTTTTCTTTCATTATCTAACCTTGAGTTGTCTCAGTGGTAGCTCATAATGCTATTCTAAGTAAAATTTGATGATGGAATTGAAGATTTGCTTGAATATTGTTTGACTACCCTCTTTGGTAGGATAATACAGAGGGAGTGATGCCATCTCTTTTGGGCACATGTTAACGCAGATTGCTATGTTGGCAACTAACATCCTTTTTGATAGCAAACAAAAAGTGTAATATTATGTCTCATGTTTTAGCACATGTACGAAATCCAGACCATGAATGGACCTAGACTTAGAATCAGGGAGGACAGAGTCAGTTTTCTGTAGGTATGCCTTCTCACAATGGCCGAACCTCTCCTGTTCAAGTCTTTCAAGGACAGCCTTTTAGCAGAAAACTACTCTGACCTTTAGTTCAGAGCCTAGAGATACTTAGAGATATCAGGATAGTAATGTTTCTAATTATCCAAGCTACATATCTCAGAGGATTCTAACAGGCTAAAGAAGAAGAAGGAGTTTAGAAAGCCATAGAGAAGTTTTCACAAAACATTCACTTTACTTCAAGGGACTCTACCCAACACATTACATCCTCCATGCCTTTTATAGACAAGGAGGATCTCGATTTGTTTAAATTCAGTGAGCCCATTAATCCGATTCAAGTTCAAATTTTATAAGGTGGGAGTAGACTATATGTGCTCTAAATGTGGGTTTGTTTCTCAATTGATTGGCTTTATCTTATGAAAAATGATCAGGTGATTGTCTTTAATTCACTGTGATAAAAATGGTATGTTCTGAATCATAAAAAAGAAAAAAAAGAATAGATAATAAAAAAAGAGATCCGCTCGTCATCCGGTACTTATATTAGCAAAACTCTTATCTAATATCTTCGAGAAGGCATGCGGCGGACGTCTAAAAGCCACGCAAGAAAAAGGAGCTTGAATATTCGGTGGGTCCTGGTCAAAAGTTGATTTGTTGACTTCTATAAAGGCACGAGAAAGAGGGCAAACACATAAATCCTGGGGGTGTGGGAGTACCCTTTGTTGGCCGCGCAGAAGAATTCCTTCAAGCCGTGTCGTGAACTCCAGATAAAAAATGACGAACAGCGAAGTAAGAAAGGGGGTCGCCCTGGGTGACACTCTTTTTCTCGATCGCACGGAGCAGTGTTGACCACGGTGGATCTTGCGCTGCGAGTCTACATCTGATGGAGCTATTTTATTTCCACGCTTTCGCGACACAATCGTCCAATGCATCGATTGTGGGAAAAGCCATGTGAGATCAATAGGAACGCGGAAAAGAAATTGCGTTGGAGACTTCGTATGAATGTTTGAAAGAAACTCCGTCCTTTGCTTGCACTGGAAATAACGTGGCTGACCAATTACATCGAATTGGACAGATTCACTTCAGAATGTTAATCATCGGTGAATAAAAATAGCTTTCATCAGAAATTGCTTTTGAAAATTTCATGAACTTCTTCAAATCAAGCTGATGAGCACAGGCTACATTACTTATGATAAAAGGGGGAAAAAGTACAAAGCGCAACAAAAATATAT
This sequence comes from Eucalyptus dawsonii, assembly GCA_016097615.1. Taxonomy (NCBI): domain Eukaryota; kingdom Viridiplantae; phylum Streptophyta; class Magnoliopsida; order Myrtales; family Myrtaceae; genus Eucalyptus; species Eucalyptus dawsonii. Next base: position 31,136,706 of record CM027871.1, read on the forward strand.
ATAGTATTATAACGAGGCTTGAACTTGAGCTCACATGTGGTCGGTCACCGTAACCGGTGACTATGCAAAGAAGAAGGAAAAAAAAAGGAAAAGAAAAATTTTGTTAAAAAATAAAAATAACTAAGAAATTTTCTTTTAAATAAAATAAAATAAAAGACCGTAGTCACCTTGGCTCTCTTTGATTTCATTGTATTTGTCTTTTTACTTTTTTTTGTTTTATTTACTTACGTCTTCATATTTTGTTATTTTACTTTTTTAATTTGATATAAAATTTTATCCAAATAACACATTAAGATGAAGAGCTTAAAGTGGATTAAATGAGTTGGATGATTTGCATCCACGTTAACGATTTCGACCAAAACTGATTTTATAGACTACATTGACAAATTGATGAAAAGGTTTAATACAAAATGGCCAAATTAAAGGGTTTAACACTCACTTAGTATCTATATAATATGTTTATCACTTTTTGGATAATTTTCTCATTTTATTTGTTAATATATATTATTTACCTTAAGCAAAGATTCGGGTACAACAGAGGTAAGGACAGGAAAACCAATATCGGTATTGTGCGAATTCATATGCTTATATATATATATATTGCTTTGTCGTAGGAGAGACGGGTAAGATCATGAAAGAAGAAGTCGCATGCCTTTGACTTCACTTGGGCATCTACAGCAAATCAGGAAACAAGCCAGAAAGCACATCAAAGAAGAAAAATCAATGGACACCGTTGAAAGGAACGTCCAACCAAAATGAGTTGACGATTCAGCTCCTAGAGAACCTCCTCGCCGGAACCATCTCAATTAGCATGGTGGACCCCCTTGGTTTTAGACTCTGTTATGCGAAGCCGTTTTCGCAAAATCTCTCCTTTTCTTCTCTATAACTCTATAAGTAAGTCGACATGGTGACTTCGCCAGCGGACTCGGCCTGCTTACAGGCTCTTCAAAGTAAAGCACATGGTATCTGCAAATTCAATTGCAAGGAGCTCTTTCTTGCCTTGAACCCGGAGGTGGGATTTGATCCCCGTTCCCCAGTGAGGCAAGCCACAGTAGTCTTTCTTTGTCAACAGATCCGCCTAATCAGAGAGATGTTTGACATCGTGGTCAATTCGAGTGATTCGGTATCGATCCACTAAAACCATCCCAAACCTAACTCCCTGATTCCCAAGAATCTAATCAGGATAGCTAATCAAATGAAACAAAACATCCAAAGGATTGGCAAAATAACGAAGTCTACAGTACATGCGAGCACACAACTTGCTCGCGCGCGCACATCTGACAACTGAATGAGAGAGAGAGAGAGAGAGAGAGAGAGAGAGAGAGAGGGTACATGAATCACAACGATCTAGACAGAAACCATAAATTCACGGCGTGAACTTGTTCAGGATCCAATTTCAGTAGCCAGGTTCTGATACAGTGTTAGAGGACAGTAACAAAATACACCAACTTGATCCGTCTCCAAGGACTTTGCAGAGGGAGAACAGACCTCACCTGACAACTGAATGAGAGAGAGAGAGAGTACATGAATCACAATGATCTAGACAGAAACTACAAATTCACGGCATGAACTTGTTCAGGATCCAATTCATTAGTGAGGTTCAGATACAGTGATTAGATTACAGTTACAAAATCCACCAACTTGATCCGTCTCCAAGGACCTCGCAGAGGAGAACAGACTTCACCTGACAACTGAACAATCTCCGACCGTGAAGGGGAGCAATCTCCATCCTGCTATGACCTACTTGTAAAACGAACCGCCTACAGCCTGAAAAACACAGTCACGCCAATAAGTTACACATTCATCAAGTAGCTACACAGTAGGCATCTCTGTGAAAAGTTAAAATAGCAACTTCATGATACGACACCATACATGCTATAAAGGATAGGCAAATATAAGCCGACCAAATCAGGAAACCAGTAACAAGAAGTCTTGGAGTATTTAAATTAAGATGAGAGCAGAAATGCTTTGCATGCAGGATAACTGACGACAATAGCACTGGATAGAAGGATGTAACCCAGCCTCATCCTCTTAGTCTAACAATTTGTCTAAAGTTTTCATCCATGGTAATGCCAATGTCAGGCAGGATGCTGACAGCACTTAGTTAAGCAGCTCTCACATGTCACTAGACCTCTTTTTGATGTATATATCATGCTTGATTAACCAGGATGAAAGTACTGACAATCACAAAAGATCTCGGCAAGAAATCTTATGGGCACATAGAGTATTATGCTGGATTAATGGAGTAATGCTGTTATCAAAATGAAAAGCTTCTTGGTTAATTTTATCAGCCACCAAAATGAGATTTCAGCAATCTCATCAGGACTCATCAGCCTTTCCCAATCTTACAGAAACAGTATGAAATTATTGGTCTAGTGTCCAGTCTGGGATAGCAGATGCAGCAAAGGCAATAGAGAACAGATTTTGAAAGGGCGAGGACATTGAACTACATCATTTGAGAACGCATGTGCCTTAACCAACAACACTAAGAATTCCTAACTCTCCAAGGGCCCAATATCTAAACAGTGGCTGGAGGAAAAACATTCAATCCATCTGGCCATAACCAAATGCCTTGTACTTGACTCTTGTGGTTTGAAATTCTAAAATAAGCAATGCCATTTTTCAGGACACGAATTGCTAAAGCTGACTAAAGAAGATGGAGAATATAATGGTATTAACAGACCATGCAGGTTCCTTTTATGTGGTACTGAGTCACTGACCTTTGAAAAGATAACCAAATATACTGAAAAGAGGAGGCTAAGTACGTGCTACTAGAAAACTACAGTGGCTTAGACATGTATTAAGACCAAGAAAAGTCCAAGTACTCCATTTTGATGTATCAGCTTTAAGTGGACGCATGCAAAACCCCAACCCTATACCAGCTCTCAGCAGTGGATACTCCCTAGCTATCAACTTTAGTCACAAGACTCCCAGAAAATATGGCAAGTTATCTGTGAATGGACTGGACTGGCAAGAGATTATCAACAAATTGCATGTTCGAGGAGGCCAAATTCAATCCTACCCAAAACCCACAAATGAGGCCAGAAAGTGGTATCATCTGACAGGTTGAGATTGCCAAACATGAGATGGGACAACATAACATTCAAGGAGGTTAGGGAATGATTCCTCTGACAGGGTTGGAGAGAACTCATAGAACACAGAGTCTCATCACCCTGCAGTTATCATCAGTGACAAATAATATTACCTACGGTCTTGGGATGTTCAAAAAGAGCTCTCGCTGTGCTACTTAAAAAACAAAAAGGCCACCTTCGGTAAGAAATGTTGGCAAATGATTTGAGCTAGTGCCAACAGACAGCACATTTAATTTAATATGGTGTCTAAGAACCAAAATAAAGCCTAATGAAAGCTATGAAGCGCCTAGAATAGTTAGCCAATTATAATTCCAAATGCAGGATTGGTATTGCATAATTCTGGGATATAAGTGGCTCACGGAAAACAACAATCAATGAAAGAGAGCTTCAAATCACTTGAACTAACATAAAATCCAACTACCATGACAGAGAAATTTCAGAACTCAAATTTCCAAGCGCTACATTTAATTCACCTTCGAAGAGCATTTCATTTTGGCACCGAACAACCTAAACTGTTCATCCATACATAACCCTCATGGTCAGCAACACCTAATTCCTAAGCACAGAACTGACCAGACCATTGACTACTTACTGAGATAAAGAGATTTCTCCCACCTCAAACTTTCAAAAGCTGCATTTTGTTCGCAAACGAGATAGCAATCCAATCCGGCTGCGCCGCACACCACTGCAACTGGTTTATCTCGGACCCAGCAGAGTACATCGACATCGGGTCAATCCCATTGGGCCCAGCCACGGTGGGCAACTCCCAAATGAGCGCCTGAGAGTCATCCCCGGCCGAGCAGATGTGCCTATGACTCTGCGGAGCCCACGCGATCGCATTAACGCTCGCCCGATGCCGCTCGAGCTCCGCGACCGGCACCGCCGGCGACCTTATGTCCAAGATCACAACTTTACTGCTGTCCATCAAGATGGTGGCCATGTATCGCAAGTCCTGCTTGTTCCAAGCCAGCCTGAGCAACGGCGTATCGGGATGAGGGCTCTCGTAGATGATCGTCGAATGCTCCTTGTCTCTCAAATCGAAGATCCGCACCGACCCATCGGCGGAAACGGAAGCGAAAACCCTAGCCTCGCCCCAGGCAATGTCGTACACCTCCTTGTCGTGGGCGATCAGCTGCGTCTCGACGGCGTTCTTCTCGATGTCCCAGATGGTGCACGTGGTGTCGATGCTGCACGTGCCGACCCTCTTCGGCTCGATCTCGTTCCAGTCGAACGACGTGAGCGGGGCGCAGAACTCGCTCGTCTTGCTGTTGTTGAGGACGGCGACGGGCTCGATCGAGCTCTCCCGGACCTCCCAGAGGCGGAGGTAGTCGCCGGAGGAGGCGAGGAGGTCCGCCTTCGAGGGGTTGCTGGAGGGCGGGTGGAACATGAGCTTGGTGGGCGGGTAGGGGTGGTCGAAGGAGAGGCCCTGGTGGGTCTTGATGGAGAGCGAGTCTGGGTCGAAGGAGACGACGTCGACCCGGTTGGTGTACTCCTCGAGGAAGCTCCCGACGGCGATGCGGTGGTGGTGGTGGTGGCGGGCCGGGGAGGAGGAGACGGCCATGGCGTAGAGTGGGTGGGGGGACTCGTGGGTCACCGAGTTCTCGGATCTCAGGTGGTGGGATTCTTGGGTCGAGTTCTCCATCTCTCCAGAATTTTCCGGGAAAGAGAGGGAAAGTGCGGAGACGAGTTCTGGGGGATGCTTTTTCCCGGGAAAATGGACGAGAGGTGTGGGGGGTTTTGGGGACGGCACGGTGGGAAGTATTTAGGCCGACGTCGTTTTGGCCCGGCGAGGGGAGATCCAAAACGGCGGCGTCCTTCATCTAACTTTGTCGCTGGGACGCGGTCCAAACTGGGGAGCGGTCAGCGTTGACTAGTAGGAGAGATGGGGGAAGGGGGTGCCACGTGGGTTGGACCGAGACCGAGACAAAGTTCGTGGCGTGGCATGACCCGGTCGGCCGGGACGGACGGACACGTGGTTTGACCAGTCTCGGCTCGTGCAAACAAAGGAGCAAGCCGTGCGAGAAAAGAAAAGACGGAAACGTCGTTTTGGAAATGGTCAGCATGCCACCATAAGATGCTCTTAAACGACCCTGTAGATCGCGAACTTAGAGACTCCATGACAGGGGAGAGCATTGCCGTGCAATCACTCTCGATAGAGCGTGACCTTGACCATCGAACCGACAACAATAGAAAGAAAGCTTTGTGCGCGCACACGACATAATCTCATGGGATCATATTGTGGCCGATGAATTCCTGGATAACCTTAAAAAGACCGTTTTTTCCCCTTCAAGCAACCGAGTACAACGGGGCATTTCTTGAAGGAGATGCCCCTACTTTGGCTTTGGACAATCAGGATCCGAGTGTGGGATCTCTGGATGAAAAGACGGGTGAGGGATGGGCATGTTCAGTTCACTTGGACTGTAAAATCGTATGATCCATGTTAAGTTGATGACAAGTCATGTGAGTTTTGCATGACTAGAATGTAGAAAATTATTCACATAAAATAAATAATTAATCAAGAACAATCGGATTCATATGTGATTATAAAACACCGAAATCGATAATCACGAGAATCAAACGTACATATTTGCCCATTATTTCACTTGAAAAAAAAAAGATCAACCGATAATGAAGATATATTGAAATCTAGATCTCGATAACTTCAACGGGATTAAGCAATGATAGGTATAACTTATCTTTTTATAAGTAGAAAGGGACTTACCAAACTCTAATTAATAGCGTGTCAACCGAGACCTCATATTACGGGCTAGTTAAACAAAATTCACTGACTTCTATTTCAACTAAATTTGTTATTTATAGATTTCAAAACTCAATTTGACTTAGAAACTAATCAATAGCGTGTCAATTGGGCCTCTCTTATTATGAGCTTCGTTAAACATAATTGCTACACTTTACTACTCAACTAGATATGTTATTAATAGATCTCAAAACTCAATTCAATAAGATCACTCAAGGTTCAACAAATATTGAAATATTTATTAATCCGATTATTTAAAATATAATTTATTAATTAATGTAAGCCCACATTATAGGAAATTTCTAACATTCTTCCACTTGGGCTACATTAATTAACTTATTTTTTATTTTGAAAAAAATATTGAAAACGACACTATCAGAAAAATAATTGAAAATTTTGTTTTATGTGGCCACAAATTTAAAAAATGATATTCCAATAAAGGTATCTCAAAACCAATCAAATCTTATATAACCTATATATAGGATTATGGAGATCAATGTGTGTTAAGAAAATATCATAACACATGACATTCCATAATCACATATAATATGTATGATATTTTCATGGATCATTGACCTACTAATAGAGTAAGAAATAGTGCCAATATGTGATTAAAATATACACTATTTTTTATCGGTCCTCAATGCAATTTCTTAACGACATGAAATTACATTAGCACAATTTCTAATCAACATGAAATTGCACGACTATGTCACAATCTAACATGAGATTTCATAATTAGTGACATCTAGTCGTCTTTAAACTAAAATTTATTTAAAGATACTATTTTATACTTTCATTTCTCAATCAAAAGGAGAAAGATAACAATAGAATCAATAATAATGATCATTGAAAATAAATGCTTTAATAGACATCATAAAAGCATTATTAGTTTGCATATAATTATATTATCCAGAAATACAAATTATATAGCTCTCACTAAGAAAAAAAATATCAAAAGAATTTAAAACACCCATATTATTTACACATTCTTTAAACAAAATGGGTCATAAGCCTTTTATTAGAGAATCAGCTAACATGGACTCAGTTTTGATATTTTCGATTACAATGTCTCCTTTTTTTTACCAAGTCTTTTATAGTATTATATTTGATCTCCATGTGTTATTGCTGATCTTGTCATTTTTAGAATAAAATATAGTTGCAGTGTTGTTATAGTAGATCAACATAGGTCTAGATAGAGTTCACAATTTACAATTCTAAGATCAAAATTTTTGAGTCAAACAGCTTGAATTGGCGTGCCATAACACGCCACAAACTCAGCATACACTGTAGAGTTCGTAATCAATGTTTGTTTTGTGCTCGTCCAAGAAATGCACCTCCAGCCATCATAAAAATATATCTAGAAGTTGATTTTTTGTCATCCAAACAACTAGCAAAATTAACATTTGAATATCCAATCACCTTTAGGTCCTTAACTCTGCTATACATAAGAATAAAACATTTTGTTCGTTGTAGATATCTCATCACCTTTTTAACTGTAACCCAATGTTCATGACCTAGATTCGACAGATATCTTCCAAGAGTATTCATAACAAATGCAATATCATGTCTAGTACATACTTGTGCATACATAAGACTGGTAACTGCACTAGCATATAGAACATTTTTTATGACTTCTTTTTCAACATCATTCTTGGGGCATTGTTTTATGCTCAATTTTTCTCCTTTCAAAACAGAGGCTTCAAAACAGAGATTTAACGAGGTTTGCATATTGAATCTTTTCAAAACATGATCTATATAATTTTTTTGAGATAACCTCAAAAACTTCTTAGATCTGTCATGATGAATCTCAATGCCTAGAACAAAAGAGGTTTCCCTAAAATATTTCATATCAAACTTTGTAGATAGAGAAATTTTTGTGTTATTCAATAGATCAACATCTCTACTAGCAAGTAAAATGTCATCTACATAAAGTACTAAGAAAATATATTTACTCCCATTTACTTTCATGTAGATGCCCTTGGGCTGTACTTCTTCTGATAGACCTTTGAAGTTTGCATACCATATGCTCCTTTCCGGTTTCTTTAAACCCTTCAGGTTATTGCATATATGCTTTTTCATCCAGATCTCCATTTAGAAAGATTGTCTTGACATCTATTTGGTGAAACTCTAAGTCAAAATGAGCCATTAATGCCATGATTATTCGACAAGAGTCTTTAGTGGACACTAGAGAAAAGACTTCAATACAATCAATGCCTTATCTCTATGTGTACCCCTTTGCGACTAACTTTGCCTTGAATCTCTCTATGTTGCCTTTATTGTCTTTATTGGTTTTAAATACCCATTTGCAGCCAATCTTATACCCATCAAGTAAATCAACAAGTTTTCATACTTGATTAATTGACATGGAAATCATCTCGTCCTTCATTGTTCCTAACCATTCATCTCGTCGATCACTATTAATAGCTTCTTTGAAGGTCATCGGATCAACTATACTTCTAATGTCGACTAGCTTCCAAGATAAACATGATAATCATTTAAAGGCGACGTTGGTCTTCTTGTCGTTGTGATATTTGCACAGACATTTCTAGAGCCGATCATTCGCTTATGAATTTCATTTGTAATAGGAAGATCTGCAGTGATATCTCGATGCTCCGCTTTTGTTGTGTAGGGCTCTTGCATGAATCATCATTCAAGATAGGCAATGGGATAGAGACCATTTTATTTGGTTCTTCCCTTTGGAAGATTGAAAAAAAACTCCTTTCAGCAACATCTAATTCCAAGAATTTGGCAATTTGAGTTTCAATGATTCTAGTACCACGAGTGGGGCAATAGAACCTATGCCTTTTGAATGGTCAATTTATCCAATAAAGTAACATCTAGTAGTCATCGGTTCTAAGATTCTTTTGAGAAGGATCATAAATTTTCAACTCAGAGGGACACCTCCCAAACTTCAAAATGATTCAAGCTTGGTTTCCTCCTATTCACAATTCAAAAGGTGTTTTAAATACTGATTTACTAGGTACAGATTCACTATATAAGTTGATGTTTTAATTGCATCACTTGATAAGTATTCAGGCAAATTACAACTACCCATCATACTTAATTTCATTTCATGAGTTTTGCGATTGCCGTTTAGTTACACCATTCTATTTAGGACTACTAGACATCAGATCATTGAGCGGCAATGTCACAACCTTGCAAATATTTACAAACGGTCCCATTTATTGTCTAGTCTTTGTATGTCTCCATAATACTCCACCATTGGGATTAGATTTAACAATCTTGATAATTTTCCCAATTGTTTCTCAACTTTAGTGCGAAACACTTTGAACATTTTAAAACATAACAATAATGGGAGAAATCATTAATGAATATGATGAAGTACTTATTTCCACACAGGGTGGTTGAGTATAGCCCACTAATATCCGTATGAATTATTTCCAATATCTTGATTCGAGTAGCACATTTCTTATTGGTTTTAATCAATTTCCTCTCACACAATCAATACAAGTCTCAGTACCATCTAAGTCAAAAAGGAGGAAGAATATCAGTCTTGATGAGTTGGTTTACCCTTTCTTTGGAGATATGTCATAATCGCTTGTGCCATAGCAATGAAGATCTTTATTTGATTAAAGATCTCTTAGCAATATTATTTTCGACATTGAAAGAACAATATGTTCTATCGGAGAGATAAGGATAATCGATATCATCCATAAGGCATAACACAATTCCCAATAATTTTGGAATCATAACTCAAATCCACTCTTTATTCTCAAAATAAAGACAATATCTAGCTTTGTCAGAGTGAAAAAAGATATATTAAGTTTCTCCTAAAAATCAGGAATATAAAAGACATTGTTCAAAATAAGTTGAAAACTAGAATATAAATTCAAACAACTATCCTTATGCACTCACATTAACTCCAATATCGTTTCTAACTTTAAGCTTTGACTCCCCGACTTAGATTCCTTAGATTTGTGAGATCCTATAAGGTAGTAGTTACCATGAACAGTAGCACTTAATCAAAGCCATCAAGAATCTAAAGAAACGTTAACCGATTTGACTTAAAACAAAACTAACAACTCAATTTAGTGATTTTCTTTTATTACTTTTAGCCAAGTTTGAAACTTATAGCAATTTGCTCTCTATAACCCTACTTTTTGCAGTGAAAATACTTGAAATCTCTATATCTATTTCTCCTATGATCCTCAGGGCATCGGTTTTCCGCTAGATGAACTCAACTTGGGCGTCGGTAATTAAGTGGGCCAATTCATACTTCCTCGAGTATACAACGTGACTATTATTTTCCATAGCATTTAAATTTATTACTCATACAATAAGGATAATTCATATAATTATCAAGGATTCATCCTCTTTGGGCGACAAATCCTTTAAATTATACATCTCATAATATCAATATAGAGGGGAATTACATCTAATTTTCTAAAACATTTATCCCCTTTTGGCAAATAAATATTTTTCAATTATACATCCACATATTTTAAATTTGGGAATTAATCTTAATGCTATTTTCCAAATTAATATACACAATAACCCCATTTGGGTGAGTTATTATATATACTAATTTTTTTATCAATAAGAAAACTCTGAAAATTTATGCCTAAAAAATTCGCCGAATAATATGAAGTACTTTACAACATGTGCTTCCCAAAGATTGTATTGCAATTATCAATCAATAATTTTTGCCATAATTTTTTCAATTTTTTTATTTTTTATATTATTCTTTTATTTTTAAGTTTTAAATATTTATTATTATTAAATGTTTAGACCCTCCCGCGGAGCCCATGAGAGTAGCCTGAATCGTGTAGCCCATTTTGGTGGATTTCGCCCATGGCCCACACTAGACCTGTGAAGCCCAAGATTCTGGGTGTGAGCCCAAAATCAGAAACTTAGAAAGATAAGGGGCTTATGCCCATATTTTGTCCCCAGCCCAGGTAAGTTTATAGCCCAAGATTTGGGCTCACGCCCAAAAGCAGATATTTAAATAGAATATGGGCGAAATCCTATATTTTGGCCCAAGCCCGGCTAGAGGTCTTCTTCAATCTCCAGCTGAGTCCCGAACCTCTGCAAAACTGGGTCACACAACCCGATTTTGACTCGGAACATTAAAAACACCCACTAAGTTGATTTTCTTTAAATTTATTCATGGATCTTGCTACTAACATCATTATAAATTGATTAGAGTGAATTAAACTAAGAAAAAACGAAAATCTTCATATTCAAGCTTCAAACTTCGATTCAAACACCCATGGCCAAAATTCATTTTTCTCATGTTTAAGCCCAAAATTTACCTTAATGCAACCAAAAGATGCTAAAACATATATATAAAAAAGTATTTATGCAACAATTTACAACGAACATCTTTACTTTGTGTGTAATTTAAAATTCTAGAACCTTTTTCATGTATAAAAACCCTAGAATTTCAAATTTAAAATTCTCACTCAATTCTCAAATCTAAACTATACAAAATATATATGGTTGGAAACATAACAAAAACCCTATGGTTTTAGGATCAATCGAGCCAAAAATACACATGAAAAAAAGAACGCTAAAATATTCAACTCAAAGAGGAAAATTTCGAATTTGTTCCAAAAAAAATTGGGTTCTAAAAATCATATATGACTTGTTTTAATACCACATGTAGAAAATTATTCACATAAAATAAATAATTAATCAACTAACATTGAACATATTTAATTCGTGAAACACCAAAATCGATAATCATAAAATTTAATCAAGACGCATTTGCTCGGCACGCATCGCTTCACTTAAAAACGTTAAGATCAACCTAATAATCATGACTATCGGAACGTTAGATCTTCATCTTTATGACCTATTTCCGAATAACAGCTTATAATCGATTAAAAGAATCGATAGATATAACCTACCATTTTATAAATAACAGGGGACCGAAGAAACCCTAATCAATAACAGGTTAATCGCCCTCCCATTACGCCGCTAAACATAATCGCTACACTCTTCGCTTTCAACTGGAAGCCATTATTACTGGGACGCAAAACCCAATTCAATAAGATTATCCAAGGTTTAACAAATATTTCGAATATCCATTAACCCAATTATTTAAAAATGTAAATCAATTAATTAACGATGCGAAATAATCGGAAACTAGAGGCATGTGAAAGAATCGAAATTGCCTAGACTAGAACCTAAGTGGTGGTTCCTATGGAGGCTACCCACTCCCGATTCCAATTTAGTGGAACCGGTCAATACGGGTTCTCGCTTTCTAGGCATGGAATTGCCCACCCACCTAATATATATATATATAGTGTGTACATGTGCCGCGCATACAAAGAAATTCCATCTTAATCACTTAATTATTTAATAGTTTTTAGACCAAATTATATGTACATGTGTGTATATTTATAGTTATTGGACATTATTGACTAATTTTATTTCTTTGGGTGTGTAATAAGATTAACTCCTTTTTTTATAGGATGAAGTGTAATAGAAGTCCTAAAATTTGTCACGAAAATATAATCAGCCTTAAAACTTACAAAAAGCCAGAATCGAGCCCTAAAACTCACAAATTGTTTCAATTCAATCCTAAAATTAATATCGTCAAACTTACTAACAAAAAATGCCGATGTGGCATGGATGTGGCATTTTAAATAAATTTTCATTTTCACATGGCTTTTTTAATTATTTTTTATTCAAAATTAGCTTTAAAACTAAAGAAATAAAAGCTAAAATTTATTTTAAATTTATTTTTTTTAAAATGGTAGCTCCTCCCGCCGACGTTGCGCCCATCGCCGAGGGTTTAGTGATGATTGCCGGAGGGGTTGGCGACCTTGTAGAGGTGGCCGATGGCTACCAAGTGTGGGTGAGGGCGCCCAGCCTATAAAGGGGCACGCCGGTGCTCATGGGGGTTGGCAACCGCGCCTGGGTGGGCAACACCAAGGCCCTCGGTAACCCGCCCGGGGTTGATGACCGTCGTTTCACCCTAGATGAGTCCTTGCTAGCCCTCGCTTGGGGTCGGTGGAGACTTGCAGCTGCTCAGATCTAGGTGAGCCTCGCCGGCCTTAAGTGAGGGCGACCGCCGAGGCCTTCGCCTAAGGCGAGCGACGCTGCTGACCCTCGCAAGGGCCAACATGTCCAGATCTCGGGCGCCTTTGCTCGTGGCTAGCGACCGTCGCCGGCCCAGTCCGTGCCCGGCGACCGTTGCTAGCCCTTGCCTAGGCCGACGCAGGCATTACCCCAGCCCGGCGGTAGCTAGCCACCTTCCGCCCAAGGCCGGTGACCGGGGCCGCCGCCCCTTCGACGATGGGCAGCGTGGGGGGAGTAGATGCCATTTTGTCTTTTCTTTTTTAAACAATTTTTAAAATAAGATTTAGCTTTTCTTTTTTTAGTTTTAAATCTAATTTTGAATAAAAAATAATTAAAAAAAGCCATGTGGAAAATGAAAATTTATTTAAAATGCTATGTCCATGCCACGTCAACATTTTCCGTTAGTAAATTTGACGATGTTAACTTTAACTCGATGAAATAATTTGACAAATTTTAGGACTTGATTCCACTTTTTGCAAATTTTAGGATTCAATTGCATTTTCGTAACAAGTTTTAGAACTTCTATTGCATTTATCTCCTTTTTTTTTCATTCTAAAAATCCATTTACTTACTTTCTCAACCCAAATAAAATAAACAAACATAGAAGAAGAACAAAACCGATTGGTGATGTCCATAAGAATGAATAACTCATTTTAAAAAGTATAATTAGGTTTCTTTAATTATTCCCATGATTAAATTAGGTTAACGTTTAAGGACTTCTATTGAAGTTAGGACTTTAACATGTAATCTAATTCTTCATATGTGTCTGGTGTTGAAAATCTTAAGAGAACCGCACCATGATTTTCGAAGACATTAAGTTTATGGCTAACAAATATTGTCTATTCATTTTGCCTTGTAGTTTTCAATCCTTAATCAAATTGAATAGCTTGCAATTTAACTTGATATAAGGTTGAATAAGTATGGATTAGGGACCAGCTTCCATTGACCTATTTAGGAACTAGATCGGATTGATAATTCGATTCTTGGGTGGATCCATAGAGTTAACGGGCTTAATCTGCCTCCAATTTTTCTAATTGGTCCTTAGTGGATGGTTCCCAATTCCAAGATAGGATCCAACCATTTGGACCATAGTAATCCCTAATTACAACCAAAGTCTTTTTTCTGAGAGAGAGAGAGAGAGAGAGAGAGAGAGAGAGAGAGAGAGAGAGAGAGAAATTCATCAAAAGATGAGTTTCATGGATTGGGCACCAATTGATTTGTCAAAAGATGAGTTACATGGATTAAGCCCAGATCATTTGCCAATGGAAAGTAGGTCAAAAGCTGGCCCCGCACTTTGTTGATTGTACGGTTTGTATCGATTTAACACGACATGTTGTGGACCTGATAATAAACTTGAGTCTCAAATTTCCATCTATAAACCTAACTTCTCCAAATTGGTGTGTCATTAGGCCTTGAAACATCATAACGGCCTAACCCTGAGCTAGACGTAGCTCTCTAAGTGTAAAGACGAGGCCAGTTACCTGAACAATCCTAAAGCTTAGAAATTCAAGATTTCTTATTCTGCAAAAACTTGATGGAAAGTATGTTAGAAAGGATGGAGAATAAGAACGTATATTTGAGGTATGTAATTATTATCTTTAAGGATAATTCCATCCCATACTTTGGAGTACGAAACTCAACGGGGGTTCTAGTGGCTATCCTTATAGGATACAACAAAATTTTCCCTTTACTCTGCATAGAGTAATCAAGGAAATAGAGACAACATCGTTATATGTAAAATCTAGCAAATAAATGGAAAGAAAAGAGAGAATTTCTTTATTCTTTGTATTTTTTTTATTGCATTTGGAAATTCTCTTATAGACAAATAAAGGAGAGGGTTAATAAAGAAATAAATCAAATCAAATGTTATAAATCCCTTACCAATTGATTGCAATCATTTTTCCATTAAAGCCGTTACAAAACAATTGTTTGAATAATTCAAAACAAGAGAAATATCCAACTACCCCCACCTATTTCAAAAGTTTTGAAAAGAAAAGAAAAGAAAATAATGTTGAGTTAAACTCAATTGAATTTAATGCAACATAATTGCTGCTTGTTAGGCTATGAAATAGAAAATAATAAAATAACAACCACAAGATCATTGGTGAAGTAGGAAACTTTTATAAGCCAAGAACATCTTGTGTGAATTATAATTTTCACCAATCACATTACAATCCCATAAGCTTTGTTGTTCAACGCGGTTTTGCACAAATAGACCATCAAATTGCTTGGTTTATTCATAAGCATACCAAAGATTTTGCCAAAATTTTATAGAAGCAATCTCACTTCACACTTATGTAGGTGATTTCATCAAGAGTATACTGCAGATTAATAAACCAATAATAATAGCTATGGAAATTATTAAAAGTTTAGCTAAACTATTCTTTCACTACAGTTTTGCATCATTTTCACCTTATGATCGACAATAATTTTTAATAGGCATCATTAGATTAATAAGTGACTTGTTATTTAAACCTAATTCATGGGATTGCCAATCGCATGAGTTAAGTTACCATTGTTGTTGATTTTTCTCAACTCGCTTAAGTCTCATTCCCCTTGATGTATAGTTAGAAGGTTGGCTGAATCCACTTTTGACTTTAAAAAATCTAGGGTTAATACCTTGAAAAAACCTTAAATTAGTATAGTTGTGACAAATTTATCTTAAACTAATTTTTTGATCACCAAAACCCAAAATTTGTACACTTTGACAAATTTACCCTAAACTAATACACTTATGACAAAGTTACCCCCATTAGTTTATGTTAAATTTTACCGATAAATTATTAAGTTGAATGACACATGAGGCTTGACTTGTATACTAGTTTAGGATTTTACCTCCATTTGTTACATTACAATTTTTTTGTGGCATTAACCAATTTAATAGATGGTATATTTATCACAAATGTACTAATTTGGGGTTTTTGGCCATTTAATAAATTAGTATGGGGTAAATTTATTATAAATATACCAATTTATGATTTTTATGGTTAATTTGGGTAAATTTGTCACAAGTGTACTGGTTTGAGTTTTTTATTGTCAAAAAAATAGTTTGGAGTAAATTTGTCACACATATACTAGTTTGGAGTTTTTCAGGGTATTAACCCAAAATCGATGGACATAATTTCATATTTAAACAATTGTTTTACTACATCACATCTCAATCGGATGTGTTTCTTTTAGCCATTGAAAGTATAATTTTTTGCAATGGATATTGCCACTTGACAATCACAATGACTAGACATAGAATTTGCTGGTTTCATTCCCAAAGGAATATCTGCCCAAAACTTTATTAAGTACTTAGTCTCATTTGCAAATATGAGTTTCAGAAGAACTTTTTTCTCTTCCAACACTAAAATAAATAATCTCTTCTCTTTCCTCTAATAAACTATAGGAGGATAAAACATTTTCTTTGTGCATATATGCTTGGTAGCACTTGAATCTACCATCTATTCTTTCACATTGGCCACAATATTAGCTTAAGAAATAACTACAACAAGTATGTCATCAGAATAGTCTCTTCAACCAAGTTAACTTTTGGGTTAATAGGATTAGTGTTTCCCTCATAATTTTGTTTAGTTAATTTTTAAGATACAACACCGCCACCATGTGTGAACATATATCCATTAGTGGATTTTGTCTCATCTAATATGAGATCTAATTACCATCATCGTATCATTTTAATACACCAAGAAATCCACAAAATAAATTGCGTTATTTTCTTTATGCATTATGCTAGATTCTTTGCCTCAACTATTGAGTTACTACCAAACACATCACTTTTTAATATAGGAAATCCATATGCAACACCATGTTTAGCATAATCAATAAATGTGGCTACAACGTAAAGTGACTCAAAAGTATTTGTAAAAAAAGTATGGGGGATGAAATAATTCAATTTCAATGATGTACAAGTATGAAAGGGTTAGTATGAACACCTAGAGGGGGGTGAATAGGTGTGAAAACAAATTTAACAAAATACAGTGAAAAACTTTACTTTTAACTTGAGTTTGGTTGACTATAGACTTTACGAGAAGGATTTGGACTTTAACGACTATTTCAAAATACATAAGTATATCGCAGCTGTCACGACCTGCCCTGTGGGAGAGCTAACGAGTTTAGGGGTATTGCCTTTAAAGGAAAGACTTAAGGCCTATGATTAGCGTGCTTTCCCCAAGCCAATACCCCACATGACGTTGGGATATTCTTGAGAATTTTGTAAAAAAGAGTCGCCACTAGCTTATCGGGCCGGCTAGAAACCAAGTGAGGTATGGGAGTGTATCTCACTTCCTAGCGCAACCAAAGAATTTAGGGATCGGGACTTAATTACACCAATTGACCAATTAGTGCTCTTTCGGTATCTAATCTTGTTCATTTTAAGAGAAATGATTTTTTGTTAGGTAGTTTGAATTGATTTTATACATATCCACTAACGCAAGATGATCATGCAGTTAAGTAATCATTAAAGTAACAATCATAGTTACCAAAATCCTAATTGCAGTAAAAAATTAAACATGTGCAATTAAATATAATTAGATAGGCAAATTATGCATGCGATATAATAAAAATATGAGCAAATTAATGCCTAATTACACTAAGAAAACAAGATATGGCAATTCCTAACCAAACCCCATCATTTTTAGATTTTCAATTTTTTTAAAATAATATATATATATATATATATTTGGGTTGGATTGGGTTGGGTCAGTCGATCGACTCAAGTTCGACTGTGACGACACGAGTCGAATTTGGTCGAGACGGACTTGAGTTCGGCCCATTCCAAGACGTGGTTAAGTCCTGTCGAAGACTCGGACCTGTGTTTAGTCTAAAGCCAGTCCCGAGTGGGCCCGAAGCGTGGTCCTAGCCCAAGAAGTCCCCCTCCTCTCTTTTTAAAACAAACCAGGCCAACAAGCCTAAGCTCATAAGCCCAAAATTCATATGGCCCGTTGTGACAAGCCAAAACTAACAAAAACCCTACCGAGAGTTGAACCGGCCTAGCTCACGCAACGGGATTTTGGAGCCCTCGAGTTCGGTGATCTGTGACCTTGGAGGGGTTGGCTAGGACATCAACGGTGGCAACGTGGCGGACGGCATGACGTGGTGGGTGGCGGCTAAGGTTCGGGGGCAAAAGTAGCGGTGGACGAGCGGTTGTGAAGACGGGCAGAGGTGCGACGTCACGAGTCGCAGGCGTTAGCTTTCGAAGGGCAGCGATGATGTGGCGAGGGGGCTCGGATTGCTGGCGTCGCAACAGCGACGGCGGCACGACGAGGGCTGCAATGGCAATGATGTCAAGGGGAACAGCGACACGGCTTGAGGTGGTTGGTCGAACGACAGTGATGATCGACTTGGTGGTGTAGCGGAGATCTGATGTGGAGATGGTCGGTGTTGGTCGGGCAGCAACCACAAAGACGGCTCTACGATGGCGAGCCTTCTCCAGCCTCCCCTCTCTATTTCTATTCTTTCTCTTTTCGCCCTTGCTCACTTTTTTTTTTCCCTCTACCGTGCTGGTTTCCTTCTCTACTCTTATCTCTTCCCTTGCTGCTTTTTCTTTTTCCCCCCTACTTCATATTTGGGTTCTGGGGAAGATGGCGGCAAACGGCGTCGATTGGGTGGCTTGTTGATGATGGTGGCAGTGGCCTGGAGGCTTTTTCTCCTCTACTTCCTTTGCTTCGCCTCCGCTCTCTTCTCTCTCTGTCTCTCTCCTTTTGTTCTCTCTACCTAGCTCTCTCTCTCTCTCTCTCTCTCTCTCTCTCTCTCTCTCTCTCTCTCTCTCTGTGGTGCTCGTGTTTTGTCCTCCCCCTCTCCGTGCTTCGCAAGGTCCCCCCTACGATCCTGGCTGGCTGTGCCGGCCTGACTCTGACCACCCACTCCTGGTCAGAGCTCCACCCCAATCTCTGTTCTCCTTGCCCTTTGTTGATGTGCTTCTACTTTTTTCTTTCTGCAGAATGCGTGAAGGACCAAGAGGGATAAGGCTAGCGTGGGTCAGGCTAGAGGGGAAATGGGCTTCAATTGCGTAGGGGAAAGAGAGGTGGGCGACAAGCTGGGCCAATGTTGGATTTGGCCTGACCCGAACTCTATGCATTTTTTTTTCTCTTTTTCTTTAGTTTTTTTAGCGACTAATTCCTAATTTTGTACATGATTAAATCCTAAATAAAATCATAAAATTTAGGTGTCAACAGTAGCAAATAAAGTACAGGAGTTCAAGGAAGAGAAAATGAACACAAGATTGATAGTGATTCGGCTTAGATCAAAGCATACGTCCACTTTCCCATGTTGACTTTTTTTTAGTTTCCACTATGAATCGAAAGAGAATATTATAGCCCTATGATTTCAACTTCTTAGTGAGGAGTCTCTATTGTTCTCACAAGATCACTCTCTAGAGTTTCTCATTTTTGAATACAAGTTTAAGCACTAAAAGATGAAGAACAAGTGATTTGGAGGTTATAGACTTTGGAATTTTCTTTCATGCTCTTCTTCAAATGACTTGTAAAATCCCCTTTAAATACTTCTTTATGCTTTTCAATCGTCAAGCACTTTCTAGAGGAATTCTTCTAATCAACCCGTTGGATAGAATCAATCAAGGAGATTTGCAGCCGTTTGATGATTGAGATGAAATCCGTCAATCATGTACGCATATACAATTAGGATTTTGGTTTCCATAAGTAGATTCTTTCCAAATAAGCTCGCTTTCCAAAAATGATTTGCTTCTTCGAGATTGATTGAGATAAACAATATGATAAGCGATATTTCCAACCGTAAAGCCTCGATGTGTCTTGACCATATTGGCACTTTGAAGAAAATAATCATGAGTTTGATTAAGTCTTCATTCATGCGTACAGTCCAAAACTTGTCGGAGTGGACAGATTTCTGATGTAAGATAGACTTTGACATAGAAGTCTGGTAATCTTCATAATAGAATTTAGATAAGTTTTGTCAGCTTCAAAATATCATAGAGGTTTTCTCCAACAAAGTAGACTCAATCGGGGATACATATACTAATATCACCTTATAACAAGATTGGGTTTAAATTGGACTCAAATTTCATCACAGGTAGTCAAATATGGTAGTGAATCTTTTCAACAACCATCCAAAGCTAATATTTACAAACATAGTAGTAAATAAAACTCATGATATCCTTGGATGCCAAATCAACTTAGGGACAAACATGAATCACGTAATCCAAATTAACGGAAATTTTTGTTATTTCTTTTGACATCTAGCATGATCACATCACAAGAAAAACCAATTCACATCAACTTTATTGACTAATTACAGATAATCAAGAATTAAGAGGATACATATCATGATTTCCAATATCTTCACTTGACAGTTAATACATGAAAGCGAGTGATGACTTAAAATATCTTTTTTTTTTTTTTTTTTTTTTTTGGTGTTCGCCCATGGTTTTGCTTGAGAAGACACACAAAAGCAGAATATAAAACCAAGGTAGTGGAGAGAATATTAACATAAAATTGATTCTAAAGTTCGATTAGAACATGAATGACCTTATTATTGGGAATTTGAATTATCCTTAAGATTGTTGGAAAATCTATCAGAAAAGATGAAAAATACAAACATATATTTGAGGAGTGTAAGCACTGTCTTAATTCCATCTTCAAAGATCAGAACTTTTTGCATTTGACCCCTGCGGCTATACTCCCAAATTACAACAAATCTTCCTCTTTACTTCGCATAGAGTAATTGAGGAAACAAAAACAACATCGTTATATGTAAAACCCAACAAATAAATGGAAATAAAAAAAGAGAATTTTTTATTTTTGGTATATTTTTATTGTGATTTGGAGATTTTCTTTATAGAAAAAAAAAGCAGAGGATTCATAAAAAATAAATCAAATCAAACATTACAAAGCCGCTACAAATTCATTGTAGTCATATTTTCCATTGAAGCTGTTACAAAATAGTTGCTTTGAATAATTCAAAAGCATAAGCATATCCAACAAAACTAATGAAGTAAAACAATCCCAATAATAAGCACTAGGCGTTCCTAGTATCAATTAAGGTAATTCATATATCATCCTCCGATATCTCATGACATCCGCCATGATATGAGCGAAGTGGTCACAAAAATTGACTCTTTTGTGTCTCAGCACTTTGGTATCAATCCATTGGCAACCATGAGATGATTAAAGAAGCTGTCTTGCTAAGACCACGTCACAAAATATGTGGATATCGACGAAGACCTTGACTTGGGATATTTCAAGTCAACTCATCTCCCCATCATTGATGTTGGTGACCCACGAAAAGCATGTGGATATTGTCGCTCGCTTCCACCGCTCGATCCGATGCACGAATGCGTAAAAAATGGTTCGAGATTGACAAGGCTATAAAGTGGGGTTTGTCCAGAGTCTGCCCCCCCTAGAAGTTGCGATCTTGTGGAAAACGGAATGAACGCGCAACCACCGACGCCTCATCTTGATACATGTGAACGTGTGAAAAACGGGTGGTTTTAAGTCAGCTATTGCGTACAAACAACAAGTGCACCAATTGCGTTATCTGCGATTTCTGCAGCTGTGGTGATAGGCTCGATGGCACGTCGCGATAAGGGCGGAAGGCTCTGCGTTTTCTCCACGCTTGTCCGTGGCCCATCCATCCTGAAGCCGAAGTTCGTCGTCATCATGATCGTCGCATTTCCTTCCCCTCGACAGAGTGAACGCAGGCAGGTACGGAGTGGAAAAAATTAAATCTTGGGGGCTGAATGATTGATCTGGCCAATCCCTCACTGGGGAGTCTATTTTTCACGGGGGGTACGATCGGGAGAAGTAATTGGCACGTCATCGGTGCCGACTTCCAATGCAAATGATGATCTTGACTAGAAATAGGACGGGAATATATGATCGATTCTCTATCATGTTTTTTTTTTTTTTTTGACAAAGATTCTCTATCATGTTTGGTTTTCACTTTTTTCACCAAAAATAATTTTCAGAATTTTTTTCTAAATTTTCCGATATTTAGTTCACACAAAAATAAATAAATAAATTAACTCACGCCCGCGCGCTCAATCGGATAACAGTTAACTTCAATGCTCTCACGAAAGTGGGGAGGATTGAATCCCACTGACACCGCCTCGGGATCTTAAGCGTGACGTCGGGTTGATAAGTCTTCGTAAGCGTCGTTCAGATTTACCGCCAACGCATATACGGGGTTCTCAGTAATAAACAAAATTAATTAAAGAAAATATGTTCCTTTAATAAAAAAATTATAAGTGGGAAAACTGATTTCCTCTTCTTTTCAACATGACTAAGCATGCTGTCCTTGCAATCCTTTTAATTATTCTTTTATTATTTCTTTCCTTCTTCTTTGGCCAATTGTCAGTGAAGGCCCCAGGCAAAGGATGAGCTAGCCTAAGGCTAGTGAGCCTTGTCGGCCTATGATGAGGCTCAAGCTCGTAATCTAACTTGACTTAGCTTGTTGAAATCAAACGAGCTTTGCTCACCGGCCTTGGGAGAGTCATTCCTCACCTTGTGGTCAGACAATGGCCGGCACTTGACCAAGGAAGAAGGAAAAAGAAAAAAAAAACAAAAAAAATTAAAAAATCGAATACTTTGTTAATTTTTCTCAAGAAAATCTATACCAAATGGTGGAAAATATTTTCTCATTTATTTAAGATTTCAGTTAAACACGGGAAAATATTCTTATTTTCCTTGGAAAATGAATTCCTAGAAAACAATTTTCAAAGATGTCATACTTTACGTTAAACAAGGAGTCTAAGACAGTTCTTGAAAATATTTTCATTGAATTAGGCCTTTTGCCCTAGAAAAAGGAAAATTCGGGTCGGTTAGCCCTCGGTTTTTATTTTATTTTTTCTGTTTCATTTACTTAACTATTTTCATGATTTTTTTCCTTCATTTTTCTTTTCATCTTTTAAGTAACAAGCCAATTGTTTTACAAAGCTTAGGTTTATTTTCAATTCATTGGAGTAGAATTTATTTAATTTATTTAATTTATTTTAGTTATCAAAGAGAACCCTTGCTTTTAGTTTCTCACGTACTTTAACAAAAGTAAACTTTGATCAAGAGCTTCTCAATAAAATTGACAAAATATATTGGTAATTTTGAAGGTGTGATGTATGAAATAATCATAAACAGTAATTCAAAGTCCTATAACAAAGGAAATATTATATTTTAATTTGACTAAGAAAGATAGTGAAAGAAAAAAATTCCATGTTATAATACTATATCACTTGATTAGAGCGACGACTATTCTTGACTCCATTATATTAGTTTAGATTATGTGACCACAAGCATGAGATCATCATAAGAACATAAAATTTTGATGTCTGCCATAACAAAATCATGAAAAAAGAAAAGAGAGATGGTATTTGACTAATTGTTAAAGCGCGGGTATTTGACTAATTCCCTCTAAGGTTCTAGAACTATTTGTTTCGTGGAAATACTGTTTGTATCATTTAAAAATATGAATCAACAAAAAATATTTTCATTGTCTTGAAAATTTTTAGACATAAATTGTTATTGATAATGAAAGTTATTTTCAATCGAATAATTATTTCAAGCAATATGAGTAATTATCTTCAGAAAAAAATATTTTTTAAATTATTTATTTTCCGTATAACTAATGAGGCTGAAATATGAGACGGCAACATGCTCACCTCATCCCTCTACATCCAAATCTTTAGCTAATCACTACTAAGAAAAAGAAAATTAAAATTGTAAGGTATGCTTGGAAATTCAACAGGGTCCCATCTCAAAAGAGAAATCCAGAACTTCAGTACAATATTATCGTATCGAATGTTCACATGAAATGAGATTACTTTATTGTATATACAATATTATATTGACACTGTCCCGTAGATGCTATTTCAAGAATTTAGGGAGTATTTAAAGGTTTTACTCTGAAAAAGTATCGTGTGAGTGTGGTACATAAGTCAAAATGCTGTCTCCATGTAAATATGATGGAAACGGTCATGTTTATCAGTATTTTGTTAACCAGCGCCCATTAAAATATTGAAAATTTGTTATTTGAAAAATATTATTTTCCTTGTGTTTGTGCATCTTTAGTGCATGGAAATTAAAAAATTTCTTTTACTAGATATGATTAATAATGACGTACATGATAACTATTATGTTTCTTTATTATTTATTAATTTATTTTATAGTTATCGGAACAAACTTAAAACAAAAATCCATTTGGTAGCACAATTTCAATTTTACATTTTCCAGATAAATTTTTTGTCCAAAAATAAGTTTAGAGTAGAAATAGAAATAAAAAATTTTCTCATCACACAATCCCTCTCTCTCAGGTGCACTGACTCAGCCGAACTTCTTCATCTCCTCTTTGCTCCAATTTTGTTGTTGCAGGGAGCGTTGCCACCATTGTCGAACGTCTGTTACTGCAACCGTAGCTTTACCTCTCGTCACAACCCTAGCTCCGTCACAACCATAGCCTCCATCACAACAAGGTGAGTCTCTCTCCCTTTTTGTTGTCGTGACCTAGCTCTGCCTCTCTTTTTTGTCGTTCGATTGGCATTTGATTCGTGACCAATTTCTATAATTTCTGTGTCTAGAGTCGACCCTCTTTTATGTGCTTGCAAACCACGATATCTAGAGTCAACCCTAGCTCGGCGCAACCCTAGTGTTCATTGGCATTTTTCACGCGTTGCTGAAATTGGGGTGAATTTAGTTCATTTTGTCTCCATATTTATTTTTTTGGATGCATAAGTAGGTACTGTTTGGAACACGAATCTATGGTCTTCACGAAACAGACACTTGTGAGCCACAATCCTTGAGTGCAATATATGCTTGCTGTTACGTTTTGATTTGCTGCGACTCCGCATGATGATAGGGTTGATGTTCTCCTTTTCATTGAGAATGAAAAGGATCCAACTATCCTCCTCCTTGCTTCTATTTTTAGTGATGGTTTACACTTTTTCCCTGAGTTTAAGAAACTCCACCCCCCCCCCGGCCTGATATATCGTTTGCAATCTTGGATTATATGACACTTTGGGCATTATTCTCTTGAACAAGTTTGACATTGATTAACTCTAGCGGCGTTGGTATGCTGCCAATTGATGTCTTCAATAGCTTGTACAATCTAATATGGGAATGCTGTCTTTCAATTTTCTTCACTTATTTTCTTTTGTTAATAGTCATAGAATATTATGTCGGTGTGATCTTGACATCAAAACTTCTGCTCTTGAATTGGTACACCATCTCTAGACAGTGCCATCTATACTATTGCTAATAAGTGGGTTGTGCTATTTGGTGACAATTCTTCTATTCATTTCAACATGTTGGTCTATCATTTATATGTGGGAAAATTTCAAATAAGGACCCAAAGTGGACCAATTTTCTCAAATAATGATCCGAAGTGAACTTTGTATCAGATGAGGACCCGAAGTAAACTTATTGTCTCAAATAAGGACTCAAAGTGGTTGAATTAATTCCAAATAAGGACCCAAACTTGCTGGTCAACCAAATATTCATTGGCTATCAAGCATGTGACATTTCCGACGATAGGAATTTGGGCAATTTTGTCCAAAAAAAATATAAGGAAAAATTAACAAATCCTAAAACGGACAGCCGGAGTTTTGATTTCATCTATAATATCACGAATCAATTGCAAACCCCGTTGTCTTAGCAATATCATCCCTACCTCCGGTCATCCAAATTTTCCTTCTCTTATTAGGTCCCTTCAAAATTTTCTTATTTTCTATTTTTGCTTGACTAGCAAAGCAGTTGGGTTATAGTTATAAAAAAGAAACAACTTAATTACCAATCCACGGGGATGACTGCTCCAAAGCCTGTCCTCAAAAGTTTTCCTGCCTGCCTAAAATATTTTGAATACTCTAGCATTTCACTCAAGATTGCACAAGCCAACTTGCAATGTGGATACGGAAAAGAGAACATAGATACGCAATTTCCTCCCACATACATCTACTTCGCCCCGAGAACCTCAAATCCAACAGCACAGCAAGAACCGCACTGTCCTATCATCCTAAAATTTCCAGGCCAAAAATCGCCACAAAACTACAATATGCGTGCACACACGAGTGAACTAGCAACAATTTCCACCAAAGTTGCAATGACGAAAGCACAACAACGGCAACTATGAGATGATAACCCAGCAAACCCCTCAGTGCCAGTGTCGAACACACATACACACGGAGACACGGACTTTATGCACAGAGACACAAAACACCGGCCTTTTAGCGATCCAATCAGCTACAAGTACAACAAAAACAAACAGCCAGACGGAATTTCTCATAACAGAGATTGTATCCAAAGAAAAGTAGAGACCTTGGAACCGTCTCAGCTCTGACCCAGAGCAAATGAGTACTAGCGACCCTTGAGCAAGAACCGGGACGAGACCGCAACAAAAGAGAGAGAGGAGGGACAGTACGGCCCCAAGGGAGCGTTCCGTGCGGTGTAGATTCCCATGGTCATCGCCTCCGCAACTCTGCCGAACTTACCAGCGCAAGGAGCCATCTTGACAAAATTTACAAGAGGCTGCCAATAGAAAGAAGAGACGATGGTGAACAATAGATCGATGCTTGCAAGGGGCAGGTGAGAAGCGACGAGAATTGAGCAGGGTGAGGAGCGACGAGAATCAAGTTGCAATGATGATCGGGCAGCGATTTGGTTGAGGAGCGGCGAGGGAGAAGAAAGAAGAAAATATAAACTTAATTAATTTAGAATTTTCCCTTTTTTCCAATCATAATTTTCTGACAAAATTGCCCCTATTGTAATCGCTGGAAAATGTTTGCCAGTGAGCTAAGGTCCTTAATAGAAGTTGATTATTTCGGGTCCTTATTTGACACAAAATTTACTTCAGGTCCTTATTCAAGACAATGAGTTCATTCCGGGTCCTTATCTCGATTACAGTTCAGTCACTTTGATCCTTATTTGAGAAAATTAGTCCACTTCGGATCCTTATTTGGAATTTTCCCTTTATATGATCAAAGAATGGGTTATTCGTGCCCACATTCGCTGCAATGGGGACTGACCTATGTTGATTATAGATCACGTTGATATACTTTGGCGATACTTTGTGGTCATTTTACTTGTCTTTGATGTTGTTGTAATTGCGTTTAATGAGTTGACTCATTTGCTATGTAGCACCGACACGGACACGTGACACGTGACACGACACGATACGACACGCTGACACGTCATTTATTAAAAATAGAGAATTCCGACACGTTCCGACACGTTATATATTAAATATATTTATCTATATAAATACATAAATAAATAATAATAAAAATAGCCTAGAATTAATTTACACAAAAAATATGAAATAATATCATTCATTATTTTAATTTGTTACAATAATACACAAAACTTAGAGGAAAAAAACATTGTTTAAAGAAAAATGCTGAAATGATATTTTTAAATTTATTTATTTATCATTTATAGCATTTTTTTTATTACTTCTTACATAGTAAAAGACTTAAAAAAAAACAATTCTAAAAAAACTGAAAAAAATGACCCCATGTGTGTATATTTATAGCAATTTTATTACTTCTTTTGTGTATATTTATATTTTGACCCCTCAAGTATTAGAAATTTTTAAAATTGACCCGTGCGTGTCGGAATCGCGTGTCGGAATTACGGACTCGCGTGTCGGGCATGTCGGAAAGAGTTGACCACGTGTCGGATTTTTCGACACGTATTTCGTTGAATTACGTGTCGGAGCGTGTCGGACACGTGTCTGAGTGTCGGACACGACACGAAGGCTTTCGGAGAGTGTCCGTGCTACATAGCTCATTTGACATTCAACTAGTTTAGGTTAAATGGCATCCCACAAAGAGGCATTTATGGCAAGGTGGATAGAGCCTATGACTTTGTAAGTTTGTTCGTAAAAGAGGCATTTATGGAAAAGGGCATTTATTAACATGTCCACCTTATTTGGCTGGAGACAGCTATCCTATATTAATCAAGTTCGTTGATTTTGTTAAGCTTCCTCCGGATTTACAATGGACATCAGTTATTCCCGTTACTTATGATAGCAATGGATTCCCCTGTTAAATTCGCTTAGGATTGATGGTGCTTCTCAGTTGGTCATTAGCGGAAGATAACCATCCTTATGTCCAAAACTTTCTAACCCAGGACCAATTCGACTTGTTAATTGGTGATGCTCGACAACATAGAGCAACAGAAATGATATATGCACAAAATTTTAGATGAAGATCGTTGTCTCTAGATGATAAGGTCAGCAACGCAAGCCCAATAAACTATTTCCGATTTACATGTTTTACGACAAAACGAGATAATTCCTATTTTAAGTCCACTTAAGCAATATGTAGAGAATGCTTCCTTTTATTTTTGTTCCAGGATAGTGAAAAAAAGAGCAAAAGCCCGCTTGTCTGCCTTGTTTTACGACATAAGGAGAATATAATGTGAAAATAGAATTTTTTTGTATTGTTATGAAACAAATTTTTATTTCAAGAAATAAAAATTTATGTTGTTATAAAACAAATTTATGTTCCAATAATGAAATTATGCGTCGTTATTAAATGTGTATCTCTATTCATAAACTCGTCTAGTAAATAGAAATTAAAATATATATATATATATATATATATATATATATATATATTGATCAAATTTATTCCCAAAAACAAAATGATTATCATTCGCATCTTAAGACACTTATGCTCCGTTCGTTTCGCGGAAAATAACTTCTAGGAAAATATTTTCCGAAATTTCCGGTGTTCGGATGGCGGAAAATACACGGTCAACGGAAAATCCCTCTTGAATGAGCGGAAAATGATTTCCTCTTTTGAAAAGAGGAAATCATTTTCCGCACCTCTCGCACGAGCTGTGGTGCTCCCGCTGCTTTTTCCTTCCTTAATCAGTTCTCGTTCTCTCTCTCTCTCTCTCTTTCTTGCTCTCCCTGCTACAATGCTTCGACGACATCCTTCTCCGAGATCAGCCTCTGCCCTCCCTGGCTGCTCCTGCCCGCCTGCTCCGGCCGGGGCGCCGCCGCCGCGCTCCGCTTCCCCGGTGGCTCGAAGTCGCTCAGGAGGATTCGGCTCAAGAGGGAGCACCGCGGAGGCGCCAGGAGGCTCGCAGGGAGCCCGTCATCTAGGCCGCTCATCGTGTGGCCACGAGCCGTGAGCTCATCGGATTTGGCCACCGGGTCTCGCGGCTCGCCGGATCCTACGGCAGAGCTCGGGCTCCCGATCTGGGCGAGCTCGAGCTCTGTCGCCAAATCTGGCGCGCTCGGGTGAGATCGGTCGAGCCTCAAGCTTGTTGGATCTGGCGGCGGAGCTCGCAGCTCGCCTGAGCTCGAGCTCGCCTGGATCGAGAGCCCAAGCTCTGCCGCTAGATCCGGCGAGCCGCGAGCTCCGCTGCCAAATTCGGCGAGCTCGAGGATCGGCTGATCTCACCCGAGTGCGCCGGATCTGGCCACCAGGTCTTGGTCGGCCGCTGGGCAGCCAGCCATCGTTAGGCAGGAAGGAGGTGGCGGTGGCGGCGGAGGGAGGAGGAAGAAGGAGGAGGAAGGAGGCGACGGCGGACGAAGGAGGAGGAAAGAAGAAGGAAAAGAAAAAGAAATAATAAATAATAAAAATTTCTATTTTAAAAAATATAAATAATTAAAAAATCATTTTAAAAAATATAATTAGATAAAATAATTTTTTTGGTCAATTAAAAATATTAAAATTCAATTTTTGATAATTTTTTTCCAAATAGTTAAATGAGCTAATGAACAATGGAAAATATTTTTCACTCAAATTTTAGATTTTAGTAGAACACCTTAGGAAAATAGAAGTCATTTTCTTGGAAAACTTCTGTGAAAACGTTTTAGGAACTTGTGATATTTTCCGTAAACGAACAGGGTTCTTTAGATAACAATACCCTGTCTTTACCAACATGTAATAACAATGTCTCTTGGAAGGGTAGACTCGAATAACAATATCTCCTTGAAGAGTAGACTTGAGTTTATAAAGGATTGATCAATCTCCTTACAATGAGAATATTCTTGCGCTTTCCATTCATTCTACCATCAAACATCAATTCATTACCTATGTCCTTCCCTCCCCCCCCCCCCCCCTCTTTTCTCTCCCCATATTGTGACTCCTTTGCATTAAAAATATTTCCTACCTTTATATAAAAGTACTCTACTAGAATGAGAATACATAAATTGCGTGTACTCAAGATATAGTAAATAATAAACGCAATATTAACAAGTCAAAAAATCAATTTAACGTTTTGCTGGATAAGTTGCTCAAAATAATTAATCTTATGTTAGTATTAGAATTTTATAATGAAACTTTAATGTGAAGTTGTCTTTATGCATAAATATTTATATATTACTTTTAGTCATATAGTTTGTACGACATTATTTTATTTTATTGCACTCGCCCAATAATTTTTGTCTTATTTTCACATACTGTTCCCTTTTCTCCACCCCCCCAAAAAGATTGTCCCCTTTTTTGGCGTTACCAACCAAAACTTGCCCACTTCTTGAGCAATTCCAAAAGGGTATAATTTAACACTTCTTGAGCAATTCTGAAAGGGTATAATTTAACACCAAAAAGGTTCAAGGGCCCTGTCTATTTGGACTAGAAAGGAAAGCGTTCATCAGAATTCAAACTATCCTTTAAATTGTAATAATTCATAGAATAATCACGTATAATTACACGTGTCCATATTTTAATATTGCAAAGACTTCGTTTGAATCTAGAAAATGTCAAAGCGCATATGCCGCAAAATTTACAAGAATAAAAGTCAATTTATCTAAGCTTCTTACGTGTCTGTTCCATCACGAGAGATTTTTTAGCTGCCGGCCCTTTGATTGGGCCATGCGAGGTGCTTCGTGATGTCCGGCACTTCGGACTGCGATTAGGGCAGTGTAAATAAGGATGCAATTCGAATATGTTACGGGGCACGAGATGCCCAGTGATTTTAACTATTGTCAAATTGATTTCTTTCAAGAGACTTGACATTGGGGCTGTGCCTAGCCTGTAGTCCCTAGAGGCAAAAGCAACAGACAAAAAGCGGACGGTCCGACGGCACTTTTTTGAACTTTTCCCTTTTTTTTATTATTTTACATTCAGACGTGGACTAAGGGTCACTTTTGCTGAGCTGTCATGGCTTACGTCATCAGAGCTTCGCAGCGCTTACGTATGTAGCTAGCTGTCGCTTCCCGTCATTTGTCGCTCCTCCTGGATTCTTCATGGATCATTCGCCGAAGCTCAACCTCTCGAAGGGATCGACTCTATATGTTAGAATTACTCATCAATGTCGAGGCTATTGTAGTTGTTTTTTTTTCCCCATAAAATTAGTAGATTTACTTCTTTCTAGAAAGGTGATGTCGGCAACGGGCAAAAATCATAAGTTATTTATGACAAAATGAAATCATCGACACTTGTCCTTTTCTCTTTGATCTCTATGTATAAAATTGATTTATAAAATGAATTAATATCACGAAATTTTTTAAATTAGTATATTTATGATAAATTATTAAAAACTAACTTTTTTAAGTACAAAAAATTCCAAATTAATATATATATGACAAATTTACCAAAATTATTGTTTTTTATAACGAAAAATCTTAAACCTATATTTGTGACAAAATTATCTTTTATTAGTTTTTATCAGATTAATATCACGAAAAACCACAAATTAATACATTTGCGATAAATGAAGAGTAAAATTTCAAGTCGATATACTTATCAGTTGCCATGTGTTATTTAATTAAGCAATTTTGCAATAAAATTTAATGAAAATTAACGAAAAGTAAATTTATTAGAAGTGTATTAGTTTGGGATTTTTTGTGATAAAAAAATTATTTTAAGATAAATTTATCACATGTGTATTGGTTTTAAGTTTTTTGCAATATTAACCCTTATAAATCGATTTTTTTTTAAAGGAACTTGACATTTTCTCATTGGCTACTTGAATAAGTTCAAGTGATAGATGCTTGTTCGAGATCATCCATATGATTTTTTTTTCACCTCTTATGTGATTCGTGAGATTGATAATGTATTTTCTAAAGTCGAGGCAAGTCATATTACCCTTGAAAAGCTTACTTTAGAGTATAGCCAATGGCTTTAATTTTGAATCACATGGGGGGGGGGGGGAAAGATTCAAACTCAAGATATATGAGACGCGTTGTCAAGTAAATCACATCAACATTTATTAGTTGTGCTTATGAAGTGATTTTAAACATGCTAAAGTTATAGAGACTACAAAACATGACATTCAAGAGTAGTATAGGATCTTCCATTACTTAAGAAGAAGTTAAAGTAATGTTTAGGTGATACCAAAAGAGCCTCAAGTACTCCTCCTTCAATCCAACCAAACACGCCTTAACCCTAATGTCGTGTATAAGTGGCATAAGGTCATCGTTCACAGCTGTCCTATGTTTGTTGGAGCTCAACTTTGCTAACGCCGTATTTTAGGGTTATGATGAGCTGGAGCCTTTGAGAGACTGAGTTGAGAATAGCGCTCCATATATGGGGTGAGTAAAATTTCATGTGATTCAGTAAACAAAATAGAAATTCCATCATCGCTAAATCAATTTATATGATTTGATGAAGAACGAAACTCTCGAAGCAGCTTTTTGTTCACATATCAAGGCAGAGGAGAGGAGTTTTCCGGGGGTTGAAACTGAAGCTGCTGTAAAGCACCAAAAACCAGGAGAACTGTCCAGAGTGGAGGAAACTGGCGCAGCACGAGATTAAAATGAAACCACCGCTCGATGACAAATATCGTTGACTTGTTGACTTGACTCGCTACAGTCTTCCTAGGTATTAGACTCGATCTCCTCCTCTCCTCCACTCCCCCACATCTTTAAAACGCCCTCTCCTTCCTCGAAGTTGCTCGCCTGCGAGAGAGGGAGCGGAAGCGAGGGCTGAAGCTTCTGAATCGCCAGGCGGGAAGTTTCGCGGCTTCTCTCTCTCTCTCTCTCTCTCTCTCTTTCGTCATCACTTCCGGAACCATTCGTTGTCCGTCAGTCAAAAAGGCCGGAATGGAGACGAAGGTCATATCCTCCGGGAAGCACTACGCCGCCCTGCCGGAGAGCTACGTAAGGCCAGAATCCGAGCGCCCCAAGCTCTCCGAGGTCTCCACCTGCGAGAACGTCCCCGTCATCGACTTGAGCTGCACCGACCGAGCCCAAATCGTGAAGGCCATAGCTTACGCCTGTTCCGTCTTCGGCTTCTTCCAGGTGATTTTCCCAAAGAACGCGAATTCGAGTCTAATTAATGGTATGCTAGCTTGCGTCTGTTAGCTAATTTAACAGGTCCTCAATTTTTCTGGAGGTTGTGAACCACGGGGTGTCGAAGGAGGCGGTGGCGGATATGCTGCGAGTGGCGACAGAGTTCTTCAGCTTGCCGGTGGAGGAGAAGCTGAAGCTCTACTCCGACGATCCTTCCAAGACAATGAGACTGTCCACGAGCTTCAACGTCAACAAAGAGAAGGTCCACAACTGGCGAGACTATCTAAGGCTCCATTGCCATCCCCTCGAGAAGTATGTCCCGGAATGGCCTTCGAACCCTTCTTCATTCAAGTAGGCTCTCTCTCTCTCTCTCTCTCTCTCTCTCTCTCTCTCTCTCTCTCTGCGGCCAGAGCTTTCATGAACAGAGAATTCAGGGAATAAAAAAAAGATCATGATTAGCCGCTAATTTGAAGTGATCAATGACCTAGCACACGCATCATGCTCGTTGGCTATTGACTTTCGCTCTCCCGAAGGAAATATTATAGAGAAGGCAGAGTTTACGTGATCTTCGTGAAGTGTACTTCCTTTTCCCTCATAAAATTTTCACAAACCCTAATCACCATCGCAAGAAAGAGCTGCGAAGTGGAGCGCTCCTCTTGTCTTTGAGCTTTTGGGTCGTCTCATGAGTCTTTCTATATTAAGGGTGAGGGCCACTTCTGACATCTAGGGTTTTCCACTTTCCTCGAACGAGCGGATCCAAGCGATGCTGTCCCTTTCGGTTGTGCCCTAAGAACTTAGAGAGTGTCCCAACACTCATAGATGGTATCGAGATGAGGTGCCAAATGACGGCGCACCTTAAAAAATTCATTTTACCACTGAATCGCATGAATCGTACCGTTCGTTATGTTGAGAAGTGGTCCTACTTAACTGATATCACGTGAATCTCACATGTAAAAGAATCGTTTGATTTGTCCATAGCGAATAAAATAAGTATAGATTGGAGACATCGGATCTAGGAATTAGATTTGCTTTAGCAACTAATTCTTCCTAGAATTGGTAGGGAGTTCGACTTTACCTGGTTTGGGAAGTCGTTCCTGTGGGGGAGAGTCGTCTTTAACTTGGACATGCTGTTGAAAGTCAAAAGCCTCTGGTGTGCAAAATCCACCTCCCCGGTGCGGAAAGCGGCACGAAACGCGCTTTTGATCGGCGGGTGGGGCCTAGTGATATCATGGGGATTCGGGATAAGAGGAGGTACCCAATGGCTTATTCTAATGTTATCATTCAATTAGTTTTAGTGATTCATAGGGGAAAGACTTCGCACCTTTTTATGTATAGCCAATGGCTTTAATTTTCCAAAAAAATCTCCAATTTTAGACCCAAATTTAATTTTGTTTCAAACTTTTTTTTTATTTAAAAAAATCATTAGTATGTCTCCTATATTCAAAATTCGCCACTGGTTTTTTCAAGATTATCAATGTAGGAGGCTATTGTCCTCCCATACACGGTGGGAAGTGGGTGCTGCTAATGAATCCCTAACCAGTCTTGGCATTGATAGTTTTTAAGAAACCGGTATCGATTTTTTGGACGCGTGGGGTAGATTGGGGATAATACCGAAAGTCGGAGGATTTATGAAGCTCAGAGCAGAACTAAGATTAGAGGAGAACACGGCATTTCTTGTTTTTTCTTTTTTGAGGGGATTAGGTCGAGTAGAGCCAAAGGCAATTGCTGATATTCTAAGAGAAAAAAGATAATGCGACTATATTGCGAGTCACGGTGCTCACAGACAACAACCTTCAATTTGGTTTTCTTGCCATTTGTGGCCTCGTCCGAGATGTACTCTAGCAGCAGAAAGAATCGGAATCAAATCGGTGGTCGGGTGGGGCACGTGAACGCGAAAGGACTGCCAGCTGGTGGAGGAAAAGAAGGGCGGCTTTTAGTTGCATAATACGGACAGAGAGTCGGCCGGAAGACGTCATAAAGTATTTAATTCCTCGCTGACCCGGCCTCAGTGCATCACGGACTTAACAGATGAAATCACATGGAGTGGTCTGGTAGCGGTGGCTCGTTTCCCACTCTCTTCTAGCCATCAAAGGTTCTTTCCCTTCCGTCGGGGGCTGGGATTTTCTCATGGCGGTTTGCAGGGTCGTACCGCTCGCTCGCACATGCTCTTGGGTTCTTGAAATAGAGTAACCGATGGAGGTTGGAAAGGGCCTGCCCGGCTCGGTCTGGCTAGGCGAATTACTAGTGTGCGACTCTCTGTTCAAAAGGTTGATGTACAGGAGGCGTTTCCATGATCGAACGGCCGTGATGGGTATGAGGTTAAGCCGGAGCACGAACGGGTTGAGGTGGGAAAAGGGTTTCTTGATTTTTTCTAAAACTATTCTTTTTTTTTTATGCCAAACGGTGGAAAAGAAAGGTTCTGCCGCTGGCGGTCCATATTAAATGGGCTGTGGTTTTTTCCACCGTTTTGTCGGAATTTAGGGCTTTGGAGGGAGGACAGGTTCAACAAGAACGAGTATAGTTTAAGTAGGACGTGATTCGATGTCTTCTAGAAGTATGTGCCGTCGCCTTATAAAATCAGGGTCCCGCCACCTCCCGACGCATGGAATGACGTCAGGGAATGCCGTGGCGGTGACGTCATTCGGCCGGGAGTGTCTATATAAAAAATCACCGCCCGGTGGTCCCGGGAAATACGTATAAATGGTGCCGGTGGGGAGTCGGGCCTGGGGCGGGTGGGCAGAGGGAGGCGGTAGGAACCTCCGCGCCGCGTTGACGTCAGTGCGGCTGCATTATTGGTGGGGTGACGTTGTCCGTGTGGGGTCCATTTACATCCTTTGGAAAAATATATATTTAAATGGATATTCGGGAATCTTCTGCAATTAATTTATAAATTGTCAGTGCACAAATGCATACTTGGATCGGAGAGTTTTTCACATGAGCATTATTAGTCCGTTTATTTCAAGCTTAAATTAAATAAAACGTACGTTTTTTTTTTTTTCTGGCGTTCGAAATTTTTAAAGTCGTTCAGATTTCCAAGAATTATAAAAAGAAGCATCATAAATGAAATATTGTAGAGATTTCGAGCATTACGAACTTTCTAAAAATAAGTTGAAAGATGCGAGTTGTAAAATTTCTGATTAAGATATAAATAAAAGCAAATCTAGATGGACTTGAAGACCGAGGAGGAACACATGAGTGGTCAAGAGAGGAGATGGGAGTAAATTAGAAATCGAGTGAGCACGGTAGGGAGAGTTCCAATTAGCTTAGTGATCTTCGATTACATTAAATAAAATGGTATCCTAGCGCTCTCACTTCCTTGCTGTAATTATTCTAAATGTGGTGGTGGAAATTGGTGGCATCGACAGGGATGTTGTGAGTAATTACAGCAGGGAAGTGAGAGCGCTAGGATACCGAATCGAGGAGCTGATATCGGAGAGCCTGGGCTTGGAAAGCCCTCGCGTGCCCAGGGTGTTGGGCGACCAGGGACAGCACATGGCCGTGAACTTCTACCCGCCGTGCCCCGAGCCGGAACTCACCTACGGGCTCCCGGGCCACACGGACCCCAATGCGCTCACCATCCTCCTACAGGACTTGCAGGTCGCGGGCCTTCAGGTCCTCAAGGACGGCAAGTGGCTCGCCATCCAGCCCATCCCCGACGCCTTCGTCATCAACATCGGCGATCAACTGCAGGTAATGGATTAATTTCTTCCTCGTTACGTGTCTCTAGTCTCATCTTAAATCTATGCTCGCGCCTTTTGCGAGCATATGGCATGAAAGCAGAGATATCTAGATGCAATTTTCAACTTCCGACTATGAAAAGTTTAAACGAAGTTGTATTTCTATCTTGAACTATCATAAGTTGTAATCGGAGCCTCGAATTAGTATGTTTTTCTGAGGATCAAAAGTTGCATAATTTTTTCGATACTGCGAATAGTTGCTCTGTCATAAGAATCGAGGCATAAAGAGATGGTCGGTTTCAGGCGTTGAGCAACGGGAAGTACAGAAGCGTGTGGCACCGGGCGGTCGTCAATGCTGACAAGCCGAGGATGTCGATTGCCTCATTCCTCTGCCCGAGCGATGACGCGCTGATCAGCCCGCCAGAATCACTGGTGGAGGAGGGATCTGTAGCTGTTTACAGGGACTTCACGTATGCAGAATATTACAAGAAGTTCTGGAGCCGGAACCTGGATCAAGAACACTGCCTGGAGCTTTTCAAGAACTCGCGCAATCCGGCAGCAGGAAGCGACACGTCATCCTCCATTCTCGGAACAAGTTAGCTAAATGGATTCTCCTCGCAGTTCAGGGAGATTGGACTTCTCAAAATATCTTCTGCACTATCTGTCAAAGGTGGAGGTCGGTCCTTTAGTTCAGTGAAAGTTTTCAGCTTCGTGATCCTGAGACCGTCGCCCTCTTTTGCTAAGCTCTATTTTTCAGACGTGAAAAGTGTTCGACGCTCTCAATCGACATCCTCCTCTGCCAGGGAGTGTTGGGAAGATTTCACGTGTCAACCTCTTTTGTGAAGCTCGATTTCTTTGTCGATATAATTTAATTAGTCAGCAACGTCTTGTATTGTTCTGTCCGTCCTGCTAGCCTGCTACTAAAGGACATTCATTTCAGCTTAGCTTATTTTTGTTTCCCTGTGTTCTTCCCCTTTCTTGATATCCATTTGCTTTGAGATGAAAATTCTAAGGTGGCCATTTCATGTCTCTTATTTCAGTTGACATAGCTTCAAATTTTTCCTACTTTCGCCGTCAATGAAGCATTGACAAATTCAATGTTTGGTCCTTCTGGTATTGCAGCTGCAACGAGGATCCCTTTTAGTCCTTGCAGGATTCCCTTTTTTCAGTGAGATCTTCCCTATTGTTCGAAGTGATTTACTGAAAAAGAAGACAGAATATCACAATTTCCATCATTCAGGCACATCCATATATGCCGTTTCGTTACACATTCTGTGAAATCAGATTGCAGAAGACTCAAAACTTTATAGACATAAAA
The DNA here is from genome assembly GCA_016097615.1 of Eucalyptus dawsonii. Lineage (NCBI taxonomy): Eukaryota > Viridiplantae > Streptophyta > Magnoliopsida > Myrtales > Myrtaceae > Eucalyptus > Eucalyptus dawsonii. The sequence continues at coordinate 31,174,743 of CM027871.1, forward strand.
CAACAAATCTTGTAACTTCCACTTGCACCATCATACAGTCACTTCTTATTGTTTCCTTTTATGAGAAGAACTTGGTATGCTGAATCGAAAGCCAGCTGCGAGAAAAGGGCTCATTTGTGACCTTTCAAATCCAAGAACCATGAACATCACCGCTGAGAAGAGCAGATCAAGCGGTCTTCAAGAACTCCATGACGTGAGTGCCAAAAGCGCAGCACATGACTTGGAAGCCCTGAAATCCGGCCCCTTTGGCCAATGCCTCGAATTCCTTCTGTGTCCTCTCTTTCCCGCCCGGGTTGTGGGCCAACATGATGCAGTCGATGTGGATCACATTCTTGGTCGCTAGGCTCGTGTCTGGGTACACAGGGAGTACGCACTCTGCAACGATCACCTTTCCATTGTTGGGAAGGGCATCGTAGCAGTTCTTGAGGAACTTCGCACAATGGTCGTCGCTCCAGTCATGGCATATCCACTGCAAGAAAGCAATGCGCTTTTTATGAAGCAATCATGCATATGCTCTAATTAGCAACAACTTTTTGGACTTGGCGAGAGACAAAATACAGCAAAGAAAACAGCAACAAGGCTTGTGGTGTATTTCCTGAAAATTTGCACTTCAGGAACAGAGAGATAAATCTGACCTTCATGAAAATGGCATCTCCCTTTGGAACACTGACGAACATGTCGCCTCCAACGTGCTTGACACCTACATTAGTACCGACATTAGGCTTTTCAGTGTGTTATTTCAGCAAGGTGCTTCATATTAGTCAAGGGGCAATGAATCAAATGCGAGATGCAAAAGTGTTCCGTGATCTTGGGTTGCTCAAGTATCTAGGAAATGACAACTAATCTTGAAGAGCGAGCGAGCGAGCGATAAACACTATATACCAGGAAGGGGTGGAGCGTCTTCAATCACATGAGGCAGGTCGAAGTTGATCCCTTTCATCGATGGGTATTTGGCAACGATCATGCTGAGCACGGCCCCAGTGCCGCCTCCAACATCAACCACCGTCTCGAGGCCCTCAAAGCCCTTGTACGTTTCCAGTATCTTCTTCATAGTAATGGTGGAGTGATCAGACATTCCCCGGTTGAAGATCTTGTTGAATCGCGGGTCGGTGCCGTGATACTCAAACGCGGTCATCCCATACGCCTTGTTGAATGGGATTCCGCCTTCAAGGACCGCATCTTTCAGGTAATACCTGCGAGTTAAAAAGCAAACAGTCCAATGTCATACTCAGGGAAGACAGTAATGTGAAACCTCGATGGAGATTTGTGATGCTCAATTCCCGTCACCAGTTACTTCAATCTCTCGGATTATTCAAACGGTCCAGCATCTTTGCAATTGTCAAGTTTTCACAGACATTAGCCATTCGCTTAGCCGATAATACTTTCTTTATTCATCATATTTATATCTATTTTACAATGCCATCGTCCTAGAGGTCAACGTATCTTGTTCATCATGTTCTTAAATCGTAAGACTTCTCTGTAAATTTACCAGTGGATGAAGGATTTCGTTCAGGGGAAGATCGGGAAACCTGCCGTCCGAAAACGACTTGAAAAACTCCACCCAACAAAGCACGCAAGCAGTCTGTCTTCGGGCAAGTGCCAATAGCATGTCAAGCAAAATTAAACCAAGATAGCTGTGCCCATCTTATTTAATACATCAGCATACATCAACCAATAGCAACCCTCAATTTTCCGGCCAAAATAATCAAATCGAACTCGAAATCTTTGACGAAGCAAGTTTTCCGGAACAGTCAACTGGGGTTAGGTAAGGGGTTCCTATCAATGATCGGCCAAGTCGGATAGCACGACTTAAAATTACTAACCAAGAAGGATGTGGTAATGACGTGATAGGGACCACTATAGGCAATTTTGCAGGCCGCATTTAGAACCACAAGTTTTTTAAATGATTGCTTCTTAGACTTCCTCCACTTGCATCATTCAAGAAATGCACATCACTAATTCACTGATCAGCATAGCAAGCAATCGTATACTCCAGAAGGCCGCGTCCAATGATTAGCGGACTGCATATTTTCTTGTGGACGACAAGAACAGCTCACAAGTTGCATTTATCTCAGTCAAAGAGAAGTAATGCGTGTCAGCCCACCAACCCTAGTTTTTTTTTTGGTTCATTTTTTCATATTCGATGCTCATCTAAATTCAGACTATATCTACAGTAACATGCTAAATTGCGACTACTAGAAAGACAAGGACGTGGGCCACTGGGCCGTTCCTGATCCGCTTTCAAACCTGAACAATTCAAAAGCGATCGAATCGAATTATCATGAATCACGAATAAACTAAAAACCCACACGCATCCCGTGACATACTTTCAAACGGACGACAGGAAAAACAAGGCCGCATCAGCTAAGCGATGTACTTTGCAAAGAGAACTCAATTGCCGAGATTGCCAGTCATTGGTGGTGAGGAGGCGAGAAAGTTGCAGAGACATAAGCTTCCACGCTCAGGACGAGTCGCTGTTAAAGAACGGCGATTCTTGAAAGGGAAAAGAGGGTGCGAGGCTAGAGCATTTTCTTGACCGTGGAATTTGGTAAAGGTCTATCGATAAGGAGAGGCAAAGAACCCATCATATTACGCGGACCAATAGCAATCCTTGAACTTGTGCATAGTAAATAGACTCTTTTTATGAATGATACAAAGAATAGACCGGAGCAAGAGTAAAAATCTCGTGAAAAATCATATTTTTAGTGGGAACAGACGATGAATCTACCCGTTATTTATGTAGAATTGTAAGAGTTAATTATCATATCGTTCTCTTTCCATCCTTTAATGCCCGGTTACAGTTTACCATTTACTGTTACGTATTCATTATCTAAGGAGTTGAACAATAGCAGAGAAGAAAGAGTCAAAGAAAGAGAAAAATTACCAGCTTTCCATGAGGATTTTGTCCTGGTTCATCAAGTTGAGTGCGGCGATGGAGACCCCGTCCTCGTTCTTGACCAAGAACTTGCACACGGGAGCTAAGCCGTAGAGCCGCTCGACCTTGCCATCGGGGAGGTCGCGGAGGGTGCACGTGAGCACGGAGTAGCTGGCCAGCAGCCGGAAGATCCGGTCGAGCATGACGGGTGCCTCGGGGTTCTGGGTCGGGAGCTGGGCCGCGACTTCCCCAGGGGAGAGGAACGCGCCCGGCCCGGCCTTGGCCATGATCTCGAGGAGGTCGAGCTCGATGGCGGACTTGAGGACCATGGGGAGCACGGAGGCGCTCGCCAGCTGCATGGCGAAGAGGTTCGCCTCCTCGTCCGAGACTTGGGTCGGGGTCATCTGGGTCTCGGATCCGCTCGAACCCATTCTCTCCTCTCCTCTCTTCTCTTTTCTCTCTTCCGCGAGACTTGAGCAAAGGAAAGCAGAGGAAATGGAACGGATAAATGGTGGGGATTGAAGTGAGGTAATGGTGGTGGAGGTTCGATATATAGGAACTTTGCGGTTCACCAACCCTCCCGGAATATATTGGACCCTATACCAATATGTACATTCGTCCCGCACGCCATTGGCTCCAACCGGTGAACCAGTATATAGAGAGAAAACTCTCTCTCTCTCTCTCTCTCTCTCTCTCTCTCTCTCTAGTGTGATGACATCTGACCTTTCGCGGGTTGGCCGTCGCTTTCCCACCAAATTAATCAGGCGTTTATGGGCGTGGGAGAGATACGAGTTCCCCATAACAGCAGCTATTTGTTAAATTAATATTACGAAAAATCCTATATTGATACAATAAAATTTATTCTAAAATTTTTTTGTTTGACTTTCAAAAGCATTAAATTAATATGTTTTTGATAAATTTATTTTTCACTGGACCATAAATTAATATATTTATGATAAGCGGAGGGTAAAATCCCAAATTGATATATTCACAATCATGTACATATTACCAAACCCAACATATTGATTATAAAATATAACGAATACTAACAGAGTATAAATTTACTACAAATGTATCACTTTGAAATTTTTCGTGATATTAAATTTTTTTGAGATTTGATATAGATTTAATGTTTCTAGAACATTTTCTGGGTACTAGTGATAAAGATGCTGTGCTAATGACTTCGTTTCAATCATACCCAATTAGGTTACTCCATGTCATCAATTTGTCGGGTTTAAACCCGAATCGCTGTTGACTGCGCGTACCTTTCTCTAACGAAGGTCCTAGTTTATCCAACCGCAGAAAGCAAGAAGTTTGATCTTACGAAAGAGTAAGCTTTAAGTGTGGGGACAATGATGAGAGACTCCATATTGATGGAGATGCTTAAGTCTCGGACCCCCGTTATCCTCGTGTGTTCCATGGCCAATTTCACCTATCCCGCGACTTTGTAAAAGAATGATCCTTATCGACAATAAATATCTCCCACAGTAATGAATGGAAACCTGCGCGATCCTTGAATCGATGATTGATCTTTTCAGCGGTAATTAGGTAGAGTATTATGGACAAAAGCCTCGGCCATGGGTCTAGAAGGACACCCCGGCAGCTTTAATGATGACGATACGTGGAGTGCGATTTGTCAAGGTCGGCAACGCTTTCGATGTTGGGTTTTCGTTTCTATTTTTAAGGGGGAGATCGACGTCTACCTAAAACAAGGCGAAAGGTCGTTGTAGCTTGGCCAACTCGTAATCGAACGTGACATGTTTGAATAAATCCTCATCTTCTGCAAAAGTCGGACTTGACAAAAAGAAAAGACCGCCTTCATAAATGTCTGAAGTTCAATGCCTGGCCTACGAGTGAAACAATATAATTTTTTAATCTATTGAGAAGGGCAAGTAGTACAATCCCGATATGAGAAAACTTCCTTCAACCATATTATTGTTATAAGTTATGGACAATACCTATATATAAAATTAACAAAAAAAAAAAAATGCCGATGATGTCGATCCTTGGAACTAATTAATGAATAGTATGATCGGAAGGAATTTCCTCCTACTATAGTTGCAGGAAAATATGGGCCCAAATGTATCGCCCTGATATCTAATGGAGATTGGGATTTAGTACATGTTAGACATTATTTAGTAAAAACCCACTTCTTTTAATAGGTTCCACTACTCCTTAATGTAGTGCAGTGTTCAACAAATATATGCATATAAGAGTGTACGAAAATTGGGATCATTTTGGTTTGAACAACAATTTATTTCAAAATCTTGAACCGTTAATCATATATCCCATCTTATTTATATGAAAAAAGAAAAATCTACTTTGACCAATCGCAATTAATTCATGTGTGTACTTACGTTTCAATTAAGGTTTCAAAGTCATAGCATTAAATGGTTCAATATATACCAAAGAGAATCGACACTTGCTCTCCTTTGGATCCTTAGCATGAAACAAATGACAATTTTCAGTCGTTGTACGATCCAGACATGTTTATAAGCTTTCAATTGCTTATTCAAACAGTTCACATGTAAGGCGTTCAATAGCGTGTTCAAGCAGGCATTACTTTTTTAATTGCGCTTCATTCATCATGTGGCATTATATTTTCCCCCCTCCCTTACTTATACTCGTTGATCAGGTGGGTCACATTCTCTCTCTCTCTCTCTCTCTCTCTCTCTCTCTCTCTCTCTCTCTCTCTCTCTCTCTATATATATATATATATTTGGTGGTTGTTGGGTTCAGCCGCAATTCCCCAATTAGTGTTGAAAATGATACGCATCATCCTTCGGGAGATCACTCTCTCGCTTCCAATCATTTCATTTGTTCCCCTCCAAAGAGATGCTTTTCACCTTGTTGCATCGCAGGAAGTGAAATCGACATCCCGTGTTGTCAAGATTAGTTTTGATACGACGAAGGGAACATTCCCACCGGACATGAAAGTCTGTAATCCGATGAGAAGTCGCGGTAGCTTGGTGTGGAGAGGAACGGCATTAGTTTGCCCATTGTTTCGGAAGTCACATTTCAAGATCTCGTGAATGAATGTTCTTTACACGATGCTTGAAGGAGCACCATTATTGTGTTCCCAATTAGATAATTCGAATGAATACTTTTGAGATTAAGTTTCCAAATCGGAACTTAGCTGGTAGTTGGATGGAGGAATAAAAATCGAAGTGGGTAGCAATCAGTAGCGTCATTACTCCTATCTAGTCGAACGCTTTCATTTGAACTCTCATTTCTATGCTGGGGTTTCCTTTTTATTTACATCTACGCGTATATGAGCACGTCGAAGAGGATTAGAAAAAGCGTACGAAGGGGCATCGTGAGAGTTGGTGGGATAACATCTCCCACCTACTCCCTTGATGGGGACGGCGAATGCAGCCACTTTGGGCGACGTGAGAGGCACGATGGCGACTTCGATCCGGCTCTTTTTCTCGAATTCTTTTGAACCCCACCACTTCACCAACTTTCCCCACCAAACCATGATGCATTCTTTTCCACATTCTTCGAGGGGGTGGAGGAGAACGAGCACGGCTGCCACCACAAAAGCAACTATCTTCCCATTTCCCATTTGCATAAAAGCCAGGGTGGATAAAAACGTCAAGTCAACTGTTCGGTTTGTAGATAAAACATTATACTCCCCGAAAGAGTTGACTTGCACCTAGTCTCCTACGACGTGCATGGTAATATATATATTTTTTATCTTTTATTTCTCAAAATAAAAAAAAGAATGAAAACTTGTTTGATATCATCAACTAATTTTTTATTCAGGAATAAAAAGTAGTCAGGAGAATACATTTCGAATAGAAATAAGAAATAGAAAAAAGTAATTTTTTTCGAAAATAATTTCTAAAAATAAGTTATTTTCTTATTTTCTTTTTTTCTCTTCTTCTTTTTGCCACCTCAGTCGTTGACTGTCAATCGCCATCGGTCGCCGCTTCCCACTAGTGGAGAAGCAAAAAGAAAAAGAGAGGAAGAAAGAACAAATCTAAAAAAATTATGAAAAAATTAAAAGAAATTCTATGTTATACAAAAATTATGAGTCGTACCAAATACATTCATATTTTTTTATTCCAATAATACAAATATTGTATAATTACCAAACGTATTCTTTTATTTAAAAATTATTTCAGGGAATAAAAATAGAAAAATATTATTTTTGAAAAGAAATTGTTCTTCAAAATAAAAATGTTACCAAACGCACCCTTATTTTCCTGTTGAAACAGGGAATTGTGGAATGTGTTCTTGTTCTTGCAAGACTAGGACTAAATTGTTCTGCTTCTTAGGATCGTTCTACAGAATTGCGGTAATTGATGAAGGGTGTCGCAGGAGCTGCTCTCTTGTTCAATTTTCTCTGGCCAGTGGATATTACGATTCAAGCCGGTGGGATGATGAAGAAAAAAGACTGCGCTTCTTTCTTTATTGTGTGGATTGGTCTTGAAAGGCAATAGTGTGGAAAGAAAAAGGATAGATTAGCAGGCTAAAGGGAAAATGACACAAATATGCCATGAATAATGGCTAAATGTGCAATGTTATCCATGAACTTTTAATTTGTTCAATGCAATCCTTGAACTTTACCCGAATGTGTAATGTGATTCTTGAATTTTTAATATGTTCAATGTGGTTCCTAAACATTAATCCAATTTTTAATGTATTCCTTGAACTTTTACACATGTTCAAATAGTTTAGAGATTACATTAAACATTTATCAATAGTAGATTAAGAATCTAGAGATGATATTGCATAATGAGTCAAAATTTAATGACAATATTACATAAATTATAGTTTAAAGACAATATTGCACATTAAATCAAAATTTATGAACTATTTATGCTATTATCTCTAGGCTAAACTACCTTTTTCTCCTCGTTATTTGTCACAACTGTCAAAAGACGCATGAAACGTCCATCATTCCCATCCATTATTCTTTAAGTTTCAAAGATTACCTCCGGTTCTCTCCGTTTCCCTTCCCTTACGGTTGGCCAACGATGGAAATTATTTCGAAAAACAATTCTCCTATTCATTGCTGCATTTTCTGATCAAGTTTATGTACTTCCATCTTTTTTATATAATTTTTTTCTACTTGTAGGAAATATTTAATCAAATCCCTTTCTATACAAAACCAAATCAAGATTCAGTTGATATTGCCATTGGACGACGCCGGCGCATGACATGCATTGAATATGGCCTCCATGGACATCCATTGTCAACGGTAAGTAGGCGGGATAATAAAAAAGGTAAATTAAAAAAAAATCGTCCATTCACTAGTCATGCCTCCTAGCATTTGAGCCCATGTCATGTTTCGGCATCCTCTAAGTTAGATTTTGACGGTTTTTTTTTTTTTGGCGCAGGAGGGGGGAGGGTTGGGAAGGGAATTAATTACATATTTTGTATAAATAGAATGACTTGATTAGAAAAATTGAAAAAATGAACACTTCGAGTAGAAAAGTAGTGAAAGTACTTGACGAAAAGAAGAAATTTCCAGTACCTTTCCTTCACTTCCTCCCGACTAAAATAAAAGCATAAAGCACCAATGGCCTTATTTATTCTTGGTTTAAGAAGGGGTTTAGGTTGTGATTGGGGACAACCTTACAAAGCCCCTTTAGCTTCTAAAGACCCTTAGCCAAATGCTAGTGTGTTTGGCATTGAATTTTGGGAGTCCATTTTGCAAATGCTAGGATTCCTAAGACCTCTACAAGGCCTTTAACTCAAGGCCCCCTCCTACCTGCTTTGGCATTTTGGCTTTATCGGCATGCAATAGATCCAGATTAATGAATTTTTTAAATTTCCAGTCTTATCCTTGCTCATTAAGCATAATTCCACATTTACCCCTTTTAACATAAAAACCCTTAGATCTGTTTCTCTCTTCTCTCACCTCTCTTCGCTTGCATGCTCTCTCGCCATTCGCCTCACATTGGGGACGTATTGCTTACCTAGTTGCCTCTAGTTGCTTGGTTGATGGCCATTGCCAATTGCTTGGTTGACGGTTGTATTGTTTCTTCGAATCTGTTGTTGCAAGGCTTGCCGAGATCACGTGACCCTGGCGTCATCACGCCCACCTCAGAGCCCTTTAGGCTCCAAAATAATCCCTAGAAATCTTCCTCATCCCAAATCCAACGACCATGGGAGCTCCGAAGAAATGGAACGTCACCTTCACGAAGCATTTAAAGCAGAAGTGCAGGCGCAACTCCTATCGCGACAACTTCCTCCCTCTCTCCGCAGCTCCATTGGCAAGGTACCTTCGCTTTCATTGTTAATCTCTGCCACTAATGTCCAACTCAACTCGATTGGCAATTTAGTTACCTCTGATTTAGTTTGGACATGATTCGGTTTGATTGGTTATTCTAAGTCAAAACTGCAATGGCAATCAATTGATTACATTTTTCTTGGGAAAGAGGAGGCTAAAAATAGAAAAACATTATTTCTTGTAAGAATGTCATATCGACTTGTTCCTCTAATTGGATTGTATTAAACTCTACTGGTACAGTAGGCACAGAAACTTGCTGTTTTTGCTCCTTTTCTTTTCCTATCTATCAAAAATTATATATGTTGTATGGAATCTGGATCCATTTAATTACAAGACATGTTATGATTTTTTATTGTCATATCCAATACTGCTCTCTCCTAGAGCTGCATCGAATTGAAATTTGCTGTAGAATTTAGTAATTATCTCAATTTTGCATATGAGCTGAGTTCTTGGAAAACTCTTAGTCTAACAGCACAGGAACAAGGAAGGCATTTAGACGTTTTTCTTGTATGAATAGAATGATATTTAGTAAAGGGAAAACCATACACATTACGTTTGAAGTTTAGTTGGACTGTCAGGTTAGTGCTTAAGGATCTTTATACTACCAGCACGAATGTGTAATAGATGTAGAGGAGACCTAAGTTAGCACCACGTGACACTCCATTACATTCCTTAAAAATGCTACTTTTCGAAGGGTTAAGGAGATTGAGATCTTGAAGAAAATATGACACCGTGCAACAAGGCATAAGGGCCCTCAATGATATTTATAGCCGATCCATTGTGAGGAAAAGTTCAGCTGTAATGCCATCATGCCCTCATATTGTCTGCTCATTATAAAGGATGCTGCTTGTGTGCTTTTCCTTGAAGCCGATAGTGAATTTCTTTCCTTTAATATTGGCATGTGTTAAAGCATGTTCTGACTTTGCTTTATAAGTCATTCATTTGACTATATAAATTTGGTATTGGTTGTTGCACATGTCTTTATGTGTCCTAAGTGTTGGAGGTTTTCATTTTTTATCCAATGTAGTAATAAATTTAGAAACTTTGTAGCAGTAATGTTTTCTGTGCGCTCTTTTTCCTTTTAATATGAAGGAGGGTTGTAAAAATTTGAGAGATTATTTCGTATAAAATTTTGGATCAAGTTTACCTCTACATTGTTAGGAACTTTTGTCCCATATAATTCCAGGAAGATTTTGTTAAGAATTCTGGAAATCAATAGGATAGGTCTTTTTTTGTTCATTGATGTTGCTGTGTTCCATTTAGCAATTTGATGTAAGAATTCTTGAAGGCTGTATTAGAATTTGATAAGCATATTCTCTTTTTGGCGCAATGGGACTTTTTTTCTAGGACTTCACATATGTTCTTGTAATGCTAAATGGATCTTTCAATTTGATGCTAACTTTCGTCCATTACATTCCTCCCTGATGCTAAATTTATGGGCGCTTGTATTCATTTTTAATAGTCTTGTTTCATGTTGTGCATACCCTGTTTCAATATAGAACAATTCAAGAGGTGTAATAGCTATAGTTGGTGGTTTTAATGACCTTTTAAGATACGAAAAAAAAAATGTTTTGTTTTAGACAAATCAATTGATTATGGTTCCTCTGCATCTGGCCGAGTTCATCTCCATTATGATACACAATAAGGGTCACTTTTACACAATTGACTGAAAATATATCATTTTCACCATTGTGAATTTTTGTTTTCATAGGCCTCGCGGTATGTGCGGGATAACGCCGACGAGGTTTGCTTGGCTGAATGGAAGCCTGGGAAGAAGTCCATGAAGCCAGCCCCCAGCTCAGCAAGGAGTCCTTTGCTGTCATATAGGAGCAGATCCTTGGTTTGCCTTGTTCGGAGATGTGAAAGAGTCTGTATATTTGTTGTTTTGTTTTTTGTTGCATCCTTTTCGGTATAAATGAGTTTCGAGTTGCATTTGTTAGGGAATGAATGCAATTGGACTAGACGATTTCCATCTCCTCTGTATTGTACAATTGATTAGAGTAAGTCCCTCATTTAGCAAGAAAACACATTGTTATTTGTTCATGTGACTGATAAGTGTATCATGGTCTTTGCCTTTGCCTGTTATAGCTTGAAATAGTTTTGTTCGACATGATTGTCTGTGCACAAAATATAACATCAATTAGCTCAAGGTTTGTTTCATAAATATGTACACATCCCATAGGTATAAAGTTGATATATATAACCAGTGGAAATGCTATGAATTCAAATTACAAAATGTCAAAAACACAATGGAGCAATTTCACTCACTATTGACTTGGCAAATTCTCACAAACATTTGAAGGGGAATCGTTCAATTCATAGGTTTCGCTCGTATCAATACTCTATTGAAACTTTTCATATTACTTAATTCAAAATAAAAGTGATTTTTTTTTTTTTTTGCATTTTCAAATTTATCAATGTTTTACATCGTTTTAAACATTCAAATCATAAAAATTGCCAAATTAAATTAGTCATACCAAATGACATTTCAAATGTACTTTTACCAAATAGTTTTTCCCTTAAAGTTACTTCTCAGGGCACTTTTTAATTTCAGTTTACTAAACAGTATTTGCTTTTCATAAAGCTTCTTTAGCTAAAAGTCTTTACATTTTCTCAAAGGTTTTTCCCAAAAGCTAAACGAAACTTACCCTTAGTCATCTAAGTTTTAGTACTTGTGCAATTTGATTTTGTAACTTTTACTTTTTTAAAGGAAGTAATGAAATTGCAGCTGAAGAAGTCCCTCAACAACTATATCATATCCTGGACATTCTTCCCCATCAAAACGTTGTTTTGAATTTTGAATTTGCCGCGCTTGATTTCACTGTTGTTCATTATTCGTCCAAGCAGAATCAGGAAGTCGATATAACTTAATTTTTCTCTTCACTCCTTGCGGGATTCCTTTCCTTAGGGAGATCCTCCCAGTAATTCAAAGTGATTAACTGAAGAGGAGACAGAATTTCACATTTTCCATCGTTCAGGCACATCCATATACTCTGCTTCGTTACGCATTTTGCGAATGGAGGAGATACTAAGCAAGACAATATAAAGACGCAGGAGAAAACCTCCGTATCCATATAGGACCGAGAATTCCGAAATGAAAGAGAAAACGGCACATACCAAGAGGGAGGGTAGAGCTTTTGATTTTTTCATGTTGTCAAAGAGTTGAACAATGAAAATAGATGGCGAATGCCTGATCGAATTAATCGGGTCATGTAGGAACAAGATTTAAGTCTACCGGTCTGTTAGGATGCCTCAGCTGCATGCATCACTGCACTTCCACTTGACACCTATCGAAATGATAAACAGCTCGTATCGTTGTGACCTTCTCTTGAATTCTCAAAACTTCTGTCGCTCCATCCCTGCAGGGGCAGAGAACCCGTCGCTGTCTCGACTGTGCTACCGGAGGCTCCGGGGAAGTCGAAGAAATGGTTTAAATGCAATCATAAGAGTATGTATAATCTACACTTTATTTCCTATTTCATATGGCGAAGGCATAGTCTTTTTTTTTGTTCATAAAAAACTCATTGGCGCCAAGCGTGAGAGAATGCTAGACGTTTGGTAATCTCTCAGCCGACCAAGATAAAAGATCCCATTGAAGTGGCATGACCAGAAGAATTGTGTAAAATAAGTGAATTTATCCAGTTGAGGCATGTAAGATTTCTTTTTTAATCAAATTCTCGGACAGAAAGAGATTCCTTCCTGTACGAGTCGTGAAGAATTAGATAGAACTTCTATTTATTTGCTGAATAGATAGATAAACCGAAAGTATCATAACTATGCTTAACAAGAAAATACTAGGAAAAGCCCACATACGGCAAAGATTTTTTGTTGCCGTTGGAAAAAGTAGAAGTCCCACTCCTATTAACTTAGGAACTGGAAGTGGAATGGAAGGGGATAATCCATGAATATTGATATGTATATTCATCTCTAGCCAACCTTCCTGCAAAAGATCTTTTTTTACCATCAAATGGGTTGATACTAGATAAAAAAATGATTTCCTTATCCCATCTCCAAGCATCATACAGCTTCGCCGAGGGTCGGGAGATGCTGGCAAAGCTTTGCTGACAATCACCAGTGCGGAGCCCATAGGCTTCGCCGAAGGTCGCTTGACACAGGCAAACTTTGTCTAGGCTAGATGTCTCACCTTGGGTCAAGCTCTCTGCGTCGCCTTGACATAGGTCGCACAACCATATTGAGCCTTAATGAGTCTTGCAGCCTTTGCTTCATGCTTGCCGAGCTGTACATCCAGCTTGCTGAGTGCACGACACTGGCAAGCTTTGCCGAAAGCTGCTCGATATCGGCAATCTTTGCCTAGGGAGATCTGTCTCACCTTGGTTGAGCAATCTTAGTGTCGTCTTGGCTAGTGTCACGCCACCCTGATGAATCTTGTTGAGGTCTAGCAGTCTGTGGTCGATGCTTGCTCGGTTCTAGCTCGCTGAGGGTTGCTCAACGCCAGGAAGCTTTGCCAAGGTGAGGTTTGTCGCACGTTGGGTTGAATGACCGTGGCACCGCATTAGCTAGGATCATGCAACCCGATGAGCCTCGAGGAGGTCTTGCAGCCTTCGGTCGACGCTTGCTGAGTTTCGGCAAACATGCTGGGATGCTTGCCGGGCTTTAGTAACCCCTGCCCTCTCCTTTTTCCATTTTTTTTTTCTAAGTTTTACTTCATTTTATAGTTGCTTTACGAGAATGTATTGGAAGTATTGGAAGCCTTGTCCTAGTACTTCCTGAAATTTCCATCTTCAGGAGCACAGACATCGTTCTGACCTTCATGAAATGGCATCTCCCTTTGGAGCGCTCACGAACATGTTCGCCTCCAACGTGCTCGACACCTACATTAATGCCCACATCAGATTTTTTGGTGCTATTTTCTAGAAGGTGCTCCATAAGAATCAAGGGGCAATGAATAGAATTTTGAGATGCGAAAATGTTGGAGAAGATCATGATTATTACGATTTTGTTCTTGACTTCAATCTAACTGATTCACTCAAGGATATTAGGAGATAAAGTAGGAAAATGTAATCAGATTATAATCTTGTTTATTCCTTCCTTTATTTTTTCTTAGTACTATAAATGCGTACATGTACAAGAACGATACAAGTGAATAAATTACAATTTTCCTCCAAAATATTTCTACCACTTTCACTTCCTTTCATGATATCAGAGCCTTCGGTTCTGACCTAGCTTCTGCAAAACTATTCTGAACTGCCCTCGGTGGTTTTCTTCAAACTATTGTTGCAGATTTCACCCTGCAAAACAAGTTAGACACACCGAGTTGGAATTCAACTTTTTCAATATCACACGTGCCTACAATGGAGGATACGTCCAACAACAACAATCTGCAGGAGAATCAAACTCTAGAACAGATCGAATTACCTCAAGATCAACAAAACTATCAGCAGCATCAACAACAGCATCCCTCGGCTCCAGCTTTAACCTAGTGGGCATCAGTAAAACGGATCCCTGTTCAAGCTCCATGGGCTGTTGGACCTAATCAACTATGGGCTTAGTACGCCCCACCAGGAGAAGAGACCAATTCTGGATCTCAGCCCAATGGGACGGGCTGGTCACCTTCGGGCTAGAGACCTGAAATAGGCCCAATGGATTAGGTGGTGAATCCCTACTCGGAATTGCAACCTGGGTTCTGGCCATACTCGATCCTGACCGCTGGCTACTGCTCGATCCATTATACACCTTGCCGGCCGACGGATCGGAGCTCCATCTTATATCCCTACAACTCATCAGTGTCGACAACTACAATACATGGGCTTGGGACTTTCGGCGAGCCCTCGTGACCAAATATAAAGACGGATTTGTCGATGGCACTATTCCTATTCCAGCCAACGACCGAATGTGATGAGTTTGGCACAAATGCAACCAACTCGTTCGCACTTGGATTGGGAACTGCATAGCCCCTAATATTGCTGCCGGCCTACCACCAACTAAAGACCCGAAGAGGATGTGGGACGGGATACGTGAGATGTATGGAAAATTGGATTGAGCTAAACTTTTTTCACTTATGTAGGCCTTGTCGAAGCTAAAGCAAGGGAACCTCTTGGTTACCACTTGCTTTAGCTGGCTCTTGGCTCTTGGCTCTGTGGAATGAGCTTGAGGCACCCAAAGAGGAGCTCGAGGGGTGAGAATCAACAATCACTCTGTACATGCAAATCTAAGAGAGAGAGAGAGAGAGAGAGAGAGAGAGAGAGAGAGAGAGAGAAGGTTACCTGATTTTTGTTGATCTTGAACGAGAGTTTTTCCTCATTATGGTCGTAGATCCTAGCCATGGATCCCGTTCCCTCCTTTGGGCGCATCTACCAACTGGCGGTTCAAGAAGAAAATCAAAGACTCGTGACCACCAGTTATGTGAAGACGAGAGAAGTAGTGACCCTTGTAGCTCCAAGAAGACCATTGTGTTGGGGTTTCATGAATCATGTATAAGAAAAATCAACAGAATAAACGCAGCGGAAATAAAGATATATTTTACACATAATTCTCCTTAGGCGTTGTTCGTGTGTTTTAATAAAAAATCTAAACATAAAAAGGGAGTTAAATGAATTACCTCTCAAAGCACGCTTTAAACAAGTCGGTTCGGATGTTCTACAGTTCAAGTCCCACAAGCGTCGGACCTCTAGTTCAGACACACCAACAATGAACGTCGAACAGAAGAGAGAATTTCGGATATTCACCACTTCGATCGTGCTAGCAATCACGTGGAAACAAACCTTCGTATCCTTGATGTATAATAGTCACGGCCCGAACGAGATAATGTTCTTCTTTCTTGCGTCTCAAAGAACACAAGAACATGCACACAATTTGCTCTCTGTTTTCAGCAAAACATTTTCTCTCTAAAACACAAAATGCACACCCACCTTTTCTCTGTTTTTCCAACAACCTTTTTAACTCTCGTCCCATCTCTCATTTTATATTAAAAAATGACCAGCAACGGTTGCTGATCAATGGACGATCAGCAACCGTTGCTGATCGTCCATAATGGACGATCGTGCATCAGTGGTCGTGCATGATGGTCAGCGGTTGTTGACCATCAATGCTACGTGCATAATGGTCAGCAACTGCTGACCATTACACTTCGTGCATGTGCACGAATTCGTGCACATGCATGAAGCTTTACTTTTTTTTTTTTTTTTAAAATAAACAAGTTAATATAGGGCATAATACTACTAACAATCTCCCACTTGCACTAAAGTCAACTTATTTGGTATGTTAACATATATCGACATTGGGCATGCGTGTGCATCATATGCAAGTAGGCTCGTGACTATGATACAAATTAAATTAAATCTCATTTAATTTAATTTCAAATCGACTCAATTCGATTGTAGTAATTACAAACACATTTGCAAAAATATTTATCTCTTGTTCCACGTCATCCTAGTTGTTTATGGTGTGTGACATCCCTAGGTTCATCACTAAGCTGGTAGTAAGACTTGTACTAACACATTAGTACTTCCAAAAGAATTAATTGTCCCAATTAATCTTTTAGGTCCTACAAGCCACGATTGACATCTAGCAATATGTCATGACTACCCAAATAGTGTGAATGCTTTAAGAACATAATGAACCTGTCAGCTTTGGCTACAGTGTAATTCAATCCCTCTATCTTACTATGTCCCGATCAAACAAAGACCATGGAATATTTGTCAAGTCATTAATTCGATCATATGCACAAATCTAATTGACATGCATTTTATTCGAGACATAAACAATTTATTCTCGGTTACAATCTCGGCCGAGGATTTCAATGCAGTGTCACAATTAGATCGCATAGGACATCATTATCATACCTTGCATATAACAAGGAGACATATTCCATATTGCGCACACGTGTAACTTCGTATATGAACAAACTATGACCATCAGGTATAAAGACGGATCGACGACCCGGCATTATGTGCATCCGTGAACCATAGTTGTTCGATACACAAGTTAACACTGTGCCTTAGGTCTAAAGATTATTTACACAAGACCAAAGTATGATCAATTAGACATTGACCACGCTAAAACCTTCCATGTCGCTAATCGTTCCATATGCGTCATGTTCAGTGAATTTGTCTAATACAAAACATCTGTGTTCTAACTCAGGCATCATAATACCCAATGACATGTGACTCATCATTCCCTTAAGTATCCAATACTTAATGGCGAAGTTAAGAACACACCGATCTCAACATGATTATTAATATCCACTTAATAATCCATCGACCGGGAACAATTTAAAGATTCAGTCTAACTATGAACCCGTCACATATATTCTTGACGTCTCAAGAATAGGTCTAGTTGTAACTGATCTTATGGAATCATTCATCAATATAAAATAATTGGACAAATGAATGAATACGTCATTGCCATTAATTAAATAATAATAATGAAAGTACAACTGAAATCCCTAATATGTAACTATTACATAGTAGCTTTAGGGCATACATCCAACAATTTCCCAGTTGCACTAAAGCCAACTTGTCTGGTACCTCAAACCCATTTTGTCAATATGTCTTTCAAAAGAAGATTGAGGTAAGGCCTTAGTGAAGGGATCTGCCACGTTTTCTGCTGAGGCAATTTTCTGCAAGGCGATATCACCTCTCCCAACAATTTCTCTGATGAGATGGAAGCGTCTCTCAATATGCTTGGACTTCTGGTGAGACCTTGGTTCCTTAGCTTGAGCTATCGCCCCGTTGTTGTCACAAAACAATGTGATCGGTTGCTCAATTGAAGGAACGACTCCAAGTTCAGAAATGAACTTCTTCATCCAAGCGGCTTCCTTTGCTACTTCAGAAGTAGCTACATACTCTGCCTCAGTGGTGGAATCGGCAGTTATGCTTTGTTTGGAACTTTTCCAACTAACTACACCACCATTGAATGTGAAGACAAACCCAGACGTAGACTTATAATCATTAGGATCCGATTGAAAATCGGAATCGGTATAAGCTACAACTTTAAATTCTCCTTCTCCATATATTAAGACTAAATCTTTAGTCCTTCGCAAGTACTTAAGAATATTCTTGATTGCTATCCAGTGCTCTTCTCTTGGATCAGACTGATATCTGCTAGTAATACTTACAGCATGCGCAATATCAGGTCTAGTACATAGCATAGCATACATTATGCTTCCAATAGCAGATGCATATGGTATCTTTGCCATCCGCTCTCTTTCTTCAGGAGTGTTGGGACACATCTCCTTAGAAAGACGGATCCCTTGCCTAAAAGGCAATAATCCTCTCTTGGAACATTGCATGTTAAACCGTGTTAACACTTTGTCTATGTACGTAGATTGTGAGAGGCCAATCAATCGTCTTGATCTATCTCTATAGATCTTGATACCTAAAATGTAGGTTGCCTCTCCTAAATCTTTCATGGAGATTTTCTGTGACAAGAATAGTTTTATCGGTGATATTATTGGTACATCATTTCCAATCAAAAGTATATCATCGACATACAAAACCAGAAATGCAATTGCACTCCCACTGATCTTCTTATATACACAAGGTTCATCCGGATTTTTGATGAAGCCAAACGATTTGACTACCTCATCAAAACGGATGTTCCAACTTCTGGAGGCTTGTTTGAGTCTATAAATGGATCTCTTAAGCTTACACACCTTATGTTTTTCACTATTGGATTCAAAACCCTGTGGCTGTTCCATATAGATGTCCTCATCGAGAAAACCATTTAGAAAAGCCGTTTTGACATCCATTTGGAATATCTCATAATCAAGGTGTGCAGCTATAGCCAACATAATCCAAATGGATTTTAGCATGGCCACAGGTGAGAAAGTTTCGTCATAATCAATTCCTTCTTTTTGACGATATCCTTTCGCCACCAGCCGTGCTTTATAAGTTCCAATTTGACCTTAAGCATTCATCTTCCTCTTGAAGATCCATTTACAGCCAATTGGTACAATACCATCAAGTAGGTCAGTCAAGGTCCATACCTCATTGGAATACATTGAATCCATTTCGGACTTCATGGCTTCTAGCCATTTACCAAAATCGATGTCCAACATCGCCTCCTCATAGGTTTTAGGATCACCGGGTTGATCAGTATCATTCACAATGAATAATGGTTCAATATGATCAACCGAGTGTCTATACTGAGCAGGTGGGCGAGACGTTCTCGCACTTCTCCTAAGAGGCTGT
This sequence comes from Eucalyptus dawsonii, assembly GCA_016097615.1. NCBI lineage: Eukaryota > Viridiplantae > Streptophyta > Magnoliopsida > Myrtales > Myrtaceae > Eucalyptus > Eucalyptus dawsonii. The sequence goes on from CM027871.1 coordinate 31,194,010, forward strand.
GTATCAGAAGCTTCCACTGAATCAGAGGTTGGTATCTGAACTCGGTTATTTGGTACTTCATTATTTTCTTCTTGTAAGACTATTTTCCGCCCAGCATCACTTTCTTGGATGAATTGATTCTCCAAGAAAGAAGCGTGCTTGCATACCAAAATTCTTTGGTCTGAATGAAAATAGAAATAATATCCAAGAGTTTCCTTTGGATATCCAATGAAGCGACATTGTTCAGATCTTGCCTCCAATTTTTCCACTTTCAGTTTTTTCACAAAAGCTGGACAACCCCAAATCTTAATATGATTAAGACTAGGTTTTCTACTATGCCATATCTCATAGGGCGTAGTTGGAATAGATTTGGACGGCACTCTATTCAGTATATATACAGTTGTCTCAAGGGCATATCCCCAAAGGGATATTGGCAAATCGGTGTAACTCATCATAGATCGTACCATATCTAATAAAGTACGATTTCTTCGTTCAGATACACCATTATGTTCTGAAGTTCCAGGAGGTGTCCATTGTGATAAAATGCCATTCTCTTTAAGAAAGTCCAAGAATTCAGTACTAAGGTATTCACCTCCTCAATCTGATCGAAGAGCCTTAATACATTTTCCTGTTTGTTTCTCAACTTCAGCCTTGAATTCCTTGAACTTTTCAAAGGATTCAGATTTATACTTCATGAGGTATAAATAACCATACCGTGACTGATCATCAGTGAAGGTAATGAAGTAATTATAACCACCTCTAGCAGATTCATTAATTGGTCCACATACATCTATATGTATTAATCCTAATATGTCAACAGCTCGCGCACTTTGTCCCACAAAAGGCGCTTTGGTCATTTTTCCTAGAAGACATGCCTCACAAGTTGAGTATGACTCAAAATTTGAAGGATCAATGTATCCATCATTACTCAACTTGTTAATTCTATCTTCTCCAATATGACCTAATTGGAGATGCCAAACATACTTTTTATTTGGACCATCTCTAGGGCGTTTATTAGTTATGGCATTTATATCAATTCTATTTTGCTTATTGACATTGGTAATCGCATTACCGGACATTGTAATGGTATAAAGATTGTTGGTTAATAAGCTAGAACCAACACATATTCTATTATGATAAATAGAACATACATCATCAGTAAAAGAAAATTCATAATTCTCTTTACCCAAACGAGGTACAGAGATGATGTTCCTAACAACATTCTTATAATGCAAACAGTTCTTTAAAACCATTACATGTCCAGAAGGGAAACATAAACGAAAAGTCCCTGTAGCTAATGTAACAACTCTTGCTCCATTGGCAAACGTCAGGACAATCTCATTTCGCCCTAGCATCCTGCTTATTTCCAGATTCTGCAAAGACATACAAATATGTGAAGTTGCAGCAGAATCTAGAACCCATGAGCTGGATTCAGCACTAACCATAAGATTAGTTTCAATAAGCATAGACACCATACCTTCATAAGGTCGGTTCTTGGGCATGACCTTCAAGCTCGCGAGGTACCTCTTACAGTTCCTCCTCCAGTGCCCTTTGACACCACAGTAATGACATTTCCCTTTATCAATCATGGGCTTTGGTTGCACAACAGGTTTGGCAGGCCTCTTCCATTTATTCTTCTTTAAAATAGTCTTACCCTTTGAAGAGGAAGCCTTAGCCATAGCCACTACATTTGGCCTCGTGTTATGCATTTCCTTCTCATAAACTACTAGCATGCTATGTAACTCCGCAAGAGTTTTATCCATCTTATGCATGTGGAAGTTTTGAACAAAACCAGAGAAGGAATCGGGTAAAGATTGGAGGATCAAATCCACAGCTAATTCATTATCCATAACGAGATTCAACCTAGCCAATTCTTCAATGTGCCAGATCATTTTCAAAGCATGATCATTAACAGATGATCCTTCAGCCATCCTCATATGGTACAATGCCTTAGATATCTCATATCTAGAGGTTCGACCATTCTCATCAAAGTATTCCTTTAAGTGCAAAATGATCGACCCAAAGATCTTCCATAGATTCATACTTCTTCTGTAATTCATTATTCATAGAAGCAAGCATATATGACCTAACTTTTAAGTCATCGTCACGCCACTTATCATAAGTGACACGCTCCTCTTGGGTCCCACCCTCAGGAAATGAGGTTGGCATCTTTTCATCAAGCACATACCCAATTTTTTCTGAATTGAGAACAATTCTCAAATTCCTCACCCAGTCAGTGAAATTGGGTCTAGTCAAACAATTCTTGTCAAGTATAGAAGCGAGTGGGTTTGTGGTCACCATTTTCAGAGTAATAATATATATCTATTGCAGAAAATAAATTGTTAGCCGTTGCATCTTTCAAAGTAACTATTTCATTTTGGTCTTTAAATGAAATAGATCCTCCCACTAAATTTATCTTCGAATCCCATACTCTTTAAGATGGGAAGCGTAATCTTTGTTGAGTAAAGATTACTAGTGGGGATTGGAGTCCCACTAGTCCAAAGTTCACCTCACTTAACAGTTATTGGTATCCTATGAACTTAGTGAGTGAACCAGCTTGTTTAACGCATCATATGCGAGTCCCAATTATAACTTCGGCCTCTAGACCATGAAAGCGTCACCTAACAGTTATTGGCATCATGATCATAATTAAGTCTAGCCCATCGTCTCATGCAAATATTGAAAACACAAATGATTCCCTCACCTAACAGTTATTAGAAATCATTTGGCTCCAACCCCACAGCATCATATGCATAATAATGGAGTGATCCAATATTATAAATGGTAATCAACCCCTATGTATCCATAACTGGTTAATTAACCACTATAATATTGGATCAAACCACGACGACGGAAGGCCACGAGTCCGAAACCCGTTTTGACTTAATATTATTAATAAGGAGATTTTGGTCATTATTAACGGTCTCACTTTGCACATTAACCGGTTTAACATGCACAATATCATAAACACAATAAATAAATAGATATCACATAATATCTATCCTATGTGGTGATCATGGAATTATGGTTCAATGGGTCTCGAGCCAAAGAGACCCATTTAGCCATTTTAATGTTTTAATTATATAGACCTGCTCTTCACTTTTTCTTCAATCTTTGAACTCTTTAAAGACCGGGCCCAAAGAGCTCACCGGTTTAATGGCTCCTCCAATGGCTCCTCCTCTCTTGTAGTATTTACATCATCAATTGAAATACTAAACTATACTAAATATTACATATCAAGAAAAATTAACGTAAAATAAAAATGAAGGACGCAGCCACCATTTAATAATTACATCCCCAAAAAAGAATACCTGTAATCATCATACATTCATCCATACAACAATCACAACAATTAAGGATTTTTCCATGATTACCACCATTCCTTACGAGCCATAAATTCAAAATTTAAAGCTCTGGAAGGCATGCATAAAATTCTACATATCATTTGCAAAATATAAACATCAAGTATAACAAGTTACGAATTTTTGATTCAAAATTGATTTAGTTCTAATTTTTGCTTAGTTGATTAAATTTATCACATATACTAATCAACTTCTATAGGCCACATAAAAGGTAAGAGAACCGATTCTCTTAACAAAATAAATTGGCCATTAGAACGCAAAAATATATTTGAACTACAAATCAATTAAACGCATTTAAAAACGCCTAAGGTTGGCTCGATACCTTTGTTGGGGTTTCATGAATCATGTATAAGAAAAATCAACAAAATAAATGCAGCGGAAACAAAGATATATTTTACACATAATTCTCCTTAGGCGTTGTTCGTGTGTTTTAATCAAAAATCTAAACATAAAAAGGGAGTTAAACGAATTACTTCTCAAAGCGCGCTTTAAACAAGTCGGTTCGGATGTTCTACAGTTTGAGTCCCACAAGCGTCGGACCTCTAGTTCAGACACACCAACAACGAACGTCAAACGGAAGAGAGAATTTCGGATATTCATCACTTCGATCGTGCTAGCAATCACGTGGAAACAAACCGTCGTATCCTTGATGTATAATAGTCACGGCCTGAACGAGATAATGTTCTTCTTTCTTGCGTCTCAAAGAACACAAGAACATGCACACAATTTGCTCTCTGTTTTTAGCAAAACATTTTCTCTCTAAAACACAAAATGCACACCCACATTTTCTTTGTTTTTCCAACAACCTTTTTAACTCTCGTCCCATCTCTCATTTTATATTAAAAAATGACCAGCAACGGTTGCTGATCGTCCATAGTGGACGATCGTGCACGAGCAACCGCACGAACGTGGCATGATGGTCAGCGGTTGCTGACCATCAATGCTACGTGCATAATGTCAGCAACTGCTGACCATTACACTTCGTGCATGTGCACGAATTCGTGCACATGCATAAAGCTTTACTTTTTTTTTTTAAAATAAACAAGTTAATATAGGGCATAATACTACTAACACATTGTTGTGAGCCTTCGCTGCCATCAGGTCGTTGCCGCGAACATAGAACTTCCTCAGGTTTGGACAGAGTCGCTTGAGCAAGCAAGGGAGTTGGGAGGAAGAAGAAGCTTACCCTAGGATGGATGATGGAGATTACAAGGTTGGATCGGATAGCCCATATTTGGCAATCCAAGTGGCCGAATCCAATGCACTATGTGACATCATGAATTTCGATCCTGTCTCGATAATATGAAATGGGTATTTTGTTGATGCTCCTATATTTCTTTTTCTTTGAGTTGGTCACTCACAAGTTAATTAACCTATTAAGTGAAGCCATTAAGGGATATAAATGTGGCAGACTTGAGAATTTGATTAGAAATCAATTGCTCAACCATAATAATCAGTAAGGGTCAATACAATACCATTATAATCGATTAATGATCGGATATAGGTCGATTCGATGGAAACACATAAATGAATTATGAGTGATTCCATTTGATTGCGAAATTCGTGTCGAACGACACTAACTCGGTTTTCTATCGATTTTGTATCCAGTACATATAATCGAAACCTTGTGATTTTTACGACAATCGAAAGTCGCCTATGAGTCGGAGATATACAAACATGGATTGAAAATTATTGACCACGGGTCAAACGCGCTAAAATCTCTAAAAGCTACCCGGTAGGTTAGGTTGTACTAAAATCGCATCCGGTAGATTTTAACCATGAAATTGAATTCGTTTTTGGGAATCAAACGTTCGAGTGTTTCACGATTTATTTTTAGGACCTCGTCTCATCTTTTGGAAAAATTCTGTCGAGCTTGGAATTTTGCGGAAAAACCAAATTCGGCAAAAGGAAATGGAAGGAAATTTGTATGGGCTGCTGAATTGATTTATTTGGCCACCAAATTGAATTGTTTTATGAATATTTGGAAAAAAAAATTAGCCATTGGAGGGAGCCTTGACCTTAGGGAGGATAAGGGTGATCGGGTCCAAGGTGGGTAGGGTTTAGACTTGGACCCTGTTCCCGACCCTGTTATAACCGGTTCTTTTTTTTTTTTCGACCCTGTAACCTACCTTGCTTACATTAGACCCTGTTCTTGACCTACCCTGTTTTTCCTGTCTGGGAACACCCTGTTCATATTGGAACATGTTTTGCATAAAAATTGCTGGACAACACTCATATGTAAGATGAAGCGTTTACAATCTCGATCAGCATAAGCACATCCACACCTATAAATATTCCCTAATTTTAGCCAACCGTCATTTAGATAATTGCATAAATTGCCCCATAAATTTTGCCAAATGCATTAGTTGCTTTTTTTTTTTTGGAGGAACCAGCTTGTAGCCGATAGCCGCACCGTAAACCCCCAGGTGACACTTAAGCAAGAGGACCCACCACCCTTGAGTCACACTTAATACACCTAGCGCTTCCCCTGGGTTTTGAACCCTTCACCTCTTCGTTGAGGATCAGCAGAGTCTTATCCAGTAGAGCCACCGCGCCCGGTGGTTCCAAATGCATTAGTTGTTTGTAGCCACAATACCTGTGAAAGATGCGTCGCCAAACACGTGCTTTGATACAACATGGCACAGTATAACCACGACATAGCTATAGAACTACTCTAGCTGCACTAAATAGTGTCTAATAGCAAAGTAAAATTAGAATGGCGCTTAGGATCAAACTGAACTCTTCTAACCGAGCTGCAAAATATGCTTTTTCAACAATATTCTTGCAAGAAACGAAAAGAGGTCCAACACCAAACATGTATTTCATCTCCAAATACAAAACCAGGCCATTCTAATGTCAGAAATAACAGGATTATCCCAATTCAAACGACAAAAATAGAAAGAAGCAAGTCCATAGTCATATGTATGGAGATCTGAACTTGGAGCTCTTCATTCTTTTAGTGAAAGGGGCTACTAGTAAGCAAGGCGTCCACGAAATCCTCATCCCATATTTGCAACCAACCAAGACCTTATGTTAATCCACCGACAAGCTCGAAAGAGATATCAAATTCAACAGTATATGCTTGTATATATATGCAGAAGAAAAGGTTGTACATTAGGATAGGATTCCTTATCAACAAACATATCATTCGTCGAAGTAGTTGGCTCTAGTAGAGGTATAGCACGGTTCTCATTGTTCCCTCAATCCCCAACCCTCCCTACATTGCCAGTACCTGACCACCCATTGGCCAACAAGTTCCCTTTTCTGTTCTTACACATTACACATCATGAAGATTAAATATCCCACTACACAGAGAGAAGACTAGAGTTTTAGGATCAAATTCACACTAAAATGATAAAATTTCAGATTGAGTATGATTTATGCAACTCAAGGTTCAATCTGTTGACTCATAAAGCGCTAGTCTAAAAGAGTGGACAAACAGATGACTACACATATTCATGCTGGAGATGATACAAATCATGTCACATTAAGTTTCCCATACAAAAGCGGCAGAGTGCATGCTATGATGAGTAAAAATCGTGCTTACTAGCTCTAGCTTCAGTATTGGCATGGGGGACGGGGACTTGTCGAACAGCTCAGTGGGGAGGAGCATGCTGTCGACAGTGAAGATCGCGACGGGGGTGGAGTTGAGCACCGTGCTGGCCACCCGTGAGGAGTCGACCTCGATGTTGAGTGCGACGGAGTCGCTGGCAGTCTTCATGGAGAAATCATACTTCCCGACGCTGTTCGTGGTGAGGGTGCTGATCGGGGCATTGCTCGTCTTCAAGGACCCGATCGGGGTGTAGTTCGCCACTGCGTGATACAGTAGGAGCAACACGAGCTCGGCATTGGAGAGCTTGCTCACGTCAGGCATGCCCTTGGCCTTGAAGAACTCATCGTTGGGCGCGAACACCGTTAGGCCCTTCTCCAGTGCCAACTAGTATGTCTTGATGATGCCGCTCGAGATGAGGAGGCCTGCGAACATCTTGCACCTTGCCTTCTCAAGCAGCGCCGTCACGTTCGTGTTCGAGGCTGACGGCGCCGGGGCGACGAGGATGGCTGGGACCAGGATGGGGGTGTTGATCTGGAGGACGTAGATGTTGTAGGGGATCTGCTTCACTGACTTGGTGTACAACGAGTCGAGCTTGGACCCAGGGGTGGCAGCGCCGAAGCCCATCTTGCTGCCCTGGAGGTCGGTTATGTTGATGAAGCCGGTGTTGTCGGGGGTGTTCCTGGCTGTGGGTGTCGCGGGAGGAAGGCAATGGTGGGCAAGCGGAAGCAGCGTTAGTGCTTGGATGGATTGGCGGAGGTCACGAGTGTGAGAGCCTAAGATAGAAACTTTTGGTCTTTTGGACTTTTGGGCTACCTTAAAAACCAGTTCTCAAACTCGTTCCCGAATCGGTTCGGTTGATCCGGTTCCCGGGTGGGTAATCCCTCGTAATCGGTTCCTGGATCGGTTTCAACCGGAATTGGTTCCCGACCCTATTTTCCGGGTAAGCTGATCTGGGAACCGGGTTGACTCGGTCCGGTTGCACACCTATAATGGATGAAGACTTTAGGGGCAATGCACTCAAGTGGCTTGATATTTTTCTTGACTTCCAATTGGCTAAGCTTTTGACTTTGGTTTTCCCTTTTTCCCTCCCTCCTTGAGTGTGCACACCCCCTGCCTCAGCCGAACCCTCTACAGTTTCATCTTCCTCATTTTTTTTTCTTCTTCTTCTCCACTTAGCTGTTGCTTCATTCCCATTTCATGTCAGCCACCACCGAAGCCACTGCATCACTGCTAGCCACAGCTAGCCTCACTGTCCCAGCAACAACTTGCCAACACCACTGTCCACTTGTCGTTTGCCCAGTCCAGCTCCATTCGAGCCTTAGCTTCGCCTATCCTCACCTTAGCTCACCTGGAGCTCAGCCGCTAGCCTCACCAGCTTCGTTTGATCACCCAGCTCCTACGCTTGGTCATCGGCAGCTTCAGATCTGCCTAGCATGCCTCTATTTAGCTTGCACCGTCTTAGCCAGCCTCGACCAACTCCAAAACAGAACTGAATCTCAGCTTGGGCTGAGACTTGTTAGGCCATTTTCATCCTTATCCGAGCCTCTGTTGGTGGTGCCGTAGTCACGGGATCTCACCGGCTTCGCACCGCCGTCACTGTGAACCCATCACTACCCTAATCCGGTGAGTTAACGCCATAATTTTGGATTACGAAGTTAATTGCACTTAGTAGGTTGGTTTAGGGTTAATTAGAATTAGTGTTAATCTTAGTTAGTGTAATTAGTTAGTTAGGTTGGTTAGTTGCCTAAGCTAGTTTAGTTAGGTGGTTAGTTAGGTTACTACCCTAAGTTAGGCAGTTAACTTGGGTTAGATTAATTAACTATGGTCAGTTAACCATGGTTAGTTTAATTAAATTGGATTTATTTAATTTAATTACAACTTATTTAATTAATTATAATTAGCGTAAATTGTGACGGGATAGCCGTTTATCATAATTTTACGCTGATCGTCGTGGATGAGTTTATATGTGAAATTGATTACTTACTTGTGCAATTGAATGCTTGGTGGTGATTATTGGCTATTATTGCAAAAATTGATTTTATGGGTATTTAATTAGAAAAATATCGAGTGTCGGTTTTTGACGCCAAAATTTTTATATACTAAATAAAATTGTGGAATTTTAAATTGGGAGCGTACTATGCTTTATGGTTCAATTTAAATATGTGACTACGCACAATTATTTTACTAGGAATCTTTAATACGAAGAAAATTGGCCAAGTCCATTATTTGAAATTGAGGCATTTGAGTGCAAAGTTCGGTATTCTTGGCCAAGTATGTGCTGGTGTGTGATCACCTAAATACCCTGATGTGTTTATGCGAGACGATGCCTAATTAAGTTTGGACGCCCCACGTCAACAGATGCTAGTCGTAGTAGAGGTCGGGTCGATGCTCCTTTATGGAATGCCGTTTTGATGCATTTAGGCAGGACGATGCCGTGCTTGATGGGGTGAGACAACGCCTGGTTATGCCGGATGACCGCCGACTATTGAGTTGGTCGTGGCTGATGGGTCATAATAACTAGGACACATTTGAGTGATTGAGATAGTTGGCCTTATTATGGGATAAAATTGTGTGGCACGGAATGTGACGTGTCATAACGATTTCTCCTTATAATCGGGACCCTTATGATTGGTTGATATATGAAAATGACATGTTCCGGTTATTAAATTATGCTTGCTGCATTGATAAATATATATGTGATGAGCTAATGTGCAGGGATGTGCCGAGGTGAGGTAAGTCTTGTGTGGCGCCTATTTAGGTTGCCTCTAGGTGAATTTGCTTTATAATTGGGGTTTAGAGTTTTTATTCGCTGAGATTTTATCTCACCCCGTCATGGTTAAATATTTTCAAGTCCTTAGTATGTAGAGGCGACCAGTCCATTTTGGGGTTCCATTGGATATGTACTACGAGTCTACCTTTTTCCCTATCCCTGGGACCACCCAGACTCATGAGCTAGTTGTGACCACGGTTTGGATCGATGAGGACCTCCTTTACTTGGTGCCTCATTGCTTCAAGGCGTGGTTCATTAATGCACCTAATGGGGCTCGAGAGGGTCCCTTATAGGGTTTTGATGGACCACCAGTTGGGATAGAGGATGGGGAGGTAGGACACCCCATGGACATCGAGATCCCGAATGGTGTCATGGAGGATCCAGAGCCAAATTCGGTGGAAAATGGGACTTAGATTGCCTAGGACATTCTTTTTGAGACAGACCTTTTGTATATAACTTGTAGGGTTGACTCGGTTCGTGTATAAAATGTGTTTTATGAAAAGTTGATGTCCTGCTTTAACTATCCCATTTGTTTGTTTGTTCATTGGATAATTATTGAAATGGCTAGTATGAACACCTAAAATGGGGTGAATATGTGTGAAAATAGATTTTGCAAAATGTAGTAAAAGGCTTTACTTTTAAATTGAGACTACAGACTTTGCAGAAGGATTCAAATTTTAACAACTATTTCAAAACACAGAAGTATATCGCAACAAATAAAGTAAAGTAGTTCAGGGAAGAGAAAAATAGACACAAGATTTATAAATGTTCGGCTTAGATCAAGCTTACGTCCATTCTTCCACGCTGACAGCCTTCTAGCCAGTTTCCACTATGAATAGAAAGAGAATGTTACAGCCTTGTGATCTCAACTTCTTAGTGAGGACAAAACAGAAAATTGGTTTTAACATTGGAATATCTACAATCCATAAAAAGAATAAATACATATCAAAACTCAATTAAGCCCATCAACTATCGACTGATATATAAATAATTACCTTAGATGATACCTAAAATCCAACTATCAAAAGTTCTCATCGACAGCGCTTTCATTCTACTTGAAAAAAGATTTCAAATGAATGGGTGAGTAGACACACTTGAGTGAGTAACACAAAACTCTTCAAAGCAAATTGAGGATCCACTATGCACATTTGTAAAATAATATCAAAACTCACTTATCTTAAATTTAGTATATAACACATACAAGATTAAAATGAGTTGTATCATTTTAATCTGATCATGTTCAAAATATTTCCTTTAATCAACAAATATCAATGGTTCCATCCATTAATCAATCTTAACAAATCACATGTCAATAATCCATGTCATTGACCAATTTATCGCTTGATATCCAACCAGTATCACAACATAATGCCTTGTGACAAGGTAACCAAAATTCCCTTGGCTAGATCTCTACATATTATTAAGCGGTGGCTCGACCTAAAAGAATATTTTAAAACCAATATGCATACAAAAAAAAAAAAACCCTAATCAAGTTCACAGTGATGTTGAACATCAAATCATCATCATCCAATAATCCACAAACCAAATTAATAATCTGTTATAAATTAGAATACATTTTTCAGAAACCATTTTAGAATCCATCTAATAAATCAGGTTTACAAATTAGTATATATAATCTGTTGACACCTAATTTAGATTCAATTTTTAGAAAATAAAAGATTAAAGGGAAATTTTGAAAAGAAATTTTGAATTCAAAATAATTCAACGGCCGGATTTTGGAGCCATTTATTTGTTGGAGAAGTTGAGCGAAAATCTCAATCGGCGAGAGGTTGAGCAAAAATCTCCACCGGCGAAACAAACTCGAATTTTCGCTTTATAAATAGATGGGTTCTTCTTCACCTTTCGGGGGGGAGGAATTCGAAAAAAAAAAACTCAGAGAAAAATTTCTATCGTTCAGGGGGGGCTCCTTCATTTGGTTTTCAGAAAGTCAAAAGAAAAAGGTGGAAGAGAAGAGAAGATATAGAGAGATGACGTGAAGGAAAGCAGAAAAGTAAAAGTGAGAGAGACAGGTGAGAGAGAGTGTCAGGAGAGAAAAAGTAAACAAAAAGAAAGAAGAAAATAGGACACACTGTTCATCTTCCTCGTGGATTCCTCCTCCGCGAAGCACCACGCAGCTGTTGCCTCCACGACCGCGACCGTCTCCACCCGTGAAGCTTCCACTACTGCTCCCTGTTGCCGACGCCAACCATCTCAGCTCGCCGCCGGTGAAACCCCCTCGCGACGCCTTCTCCGCGCCGACGTAGCCACCGGTCTCCCCGCGAACCTCACTGCGACGACCTGACGTGCGCACCTCGCGCACCGACGCTTCCCTGCAACCCGCCGATCTCGCTCCCCTGACGTCTTGCCGAGCTACGACCGCCGCGCCGCCCCGAATCCCCTGTTGCAGCACACCGGTGACCCGCGAGCCCTCCTCGCCGACCCAGCCGCCGGACGCCTCGCCGCTCCACTCCCCCCGCGACGCCAGACCTGCGCTCGACGCCATCCGCCGTTCCGTGCTCTACCCCCGCGACATCGGACCTGCGCCCCGAAGCCAGCCGCAACCTGCTGCTCGCAACCACCGTGCGCCACCCCGCCTCTGCACCAGCGTCATCCCTGAAGCTAGTCAGCGATGCCAGCAGACTACCCCGCAACCCGCGAGCGCACTCTCGTCGCTCCGGCAGCCCATCCCGCAGCAGCTCGCCTCCTGTCGTCCACCGTCGCACCGAAGCCTTGCTGCTCCGCCTGCACCAGTATTCGAGGACCATTTGCTGCCTCCTCTGTTTAGCTGCAGGTCTGGTTACTTCCGAACCTCGCCGGAGCTCCGACGGATAGCCCTTGTTCCGAACGGCGGCCCATCAACGCAGCAGCAAGCCCCTCTTTCTTTAGGTGGTTCAGCTTTTTCTTTTATTTATTTTGTTCTATTTTATCTCATTTTAGTTTATCTATTTAAGTTATAATATTTGTGAATTTAGTATGCATTATCCGTAGGGATTTTGTCTGGAATTATTATAATTATTAATTTGATCCAAGAGACATTGGATCATTTTTTTAATTATTCTAATTGTTGGGCTTTTTAGTGAAATTTTAATTGTTAAATCATAATAATTATTTAATTTGGTCCGTAAGACTTCGGACTAGATTATTTAATTATTTTGAGTTGTTGTGATGATTAGGGTTAAAATAATTGTTAATTTAACCTGTGAGACGACAGGTTATTTTTTCAATTATTTTGATCCTTTATTTAGTGGCTATATTAATTGTTTAGATTTAACCATAATTTAATAATTATTCAATCTAAAAAAAAAAAAAAACTAAAAAGAAACTAAAAAAATCAAAATATTTAAAAATTGCATAAGCATATAGGACATTAGGGTTTAATATAATAGACACGTAGTTTAATTAATCAAATTTTTAGGATTATATTTCTAGGATTGCATTTTTAGATAATATTTTTAGGACTGCATTTTTAGATATTTTAAAAGAAATAAGTTAGGATTAGACTTAAATAGCCTTTTTTTAGAGTCTTAGATATAATTGGCACATTTTCATATTCTCATTCAATAAAAAAAAAATAGTTTTCTAAGACATAATAGGGTTTAAGCCAAATTAATCCCAAAAATGGATTAGAAAATTACTTTAGATAGCTTAAGTAGGGTTTTTATTAGTTTTGAATTTCAATAAAAAAAAATACAAAAATACAAAAATCTAGGTGCATGTTAATTAGTTGCATAATATGATCATTTAATTAGAATTTATTAGTAAAGTTAGGTCATAAGGTGCATAATAACTAGTTCGCATAATAGACCCATTTAATTAGAATTTCCACATTAATAAGATTAAGTCATTTAGTGTTAAAATGCATTTTATAAAAAATTCTATTTTTAAAAAAAAATCCCAAAAGAAATGATTGCTTGCTTTGTGTGATGCGATTTATTATTTGAGTGTTTTAAATAATGGATGAGCACCCGTGTGGTCACCATATTTGCATGATAGTAATTTAGGTTAAAATAAATCAGCTGCTTGCAAAAAAAAACATTTTGAAAAATTAAAAAGAAATGGTACCGAAAGGGCATTAGAGAAATCTAGTGTAACCAAGTCCCCGTACCCTTAGTCTCTGGTTCGTAGGAGTAAAATAAATCTCCCTTTATTTTACTTAGGTGTCTAATCGACCTACCATAAACTGATTAGTGGCGACTCCTAGTTAAACATCTTGCATGTTAAATGTTTGAATCTTAAGTCGCGAATTGGTACGGGCTTGGGAGAGCCTGAGCTAAGTTTAAAAGCTTAGTAGTCCATTAACCTAGTTTTAGGTGGTGAACCCGAAAAAATTAGGTCGCGACATAATCTTTTGTAACATATTTCTCAAACTATTCACAAATGTGAAAATGTAGTCAATGCCCAATCCAAATTTTAATTCAACAAACATGCTTTTAATAACTCATAACATATCAAATCCCCATTATTTCCAATATATGAGTTTACAAATTCACACAAGAAATAGGCACCATTTACCTGCTATAGCCTAATCCATACCTCGAACATGTGAACTTGAAATCTTATCAATTTAGTGAAAAACAATATCAAAATCAACTAAAACCAATTGTAACTATGACTCCTCTAAGGACCTATTTGGTAACTATCATGTTCTCAAGAACAATTTCTACTAAGAGATGATTTTTTTTATTCTATTCCTTGGACGAGTTTCTAAGCATTTCAAGGTGTTTGATAACTATTCAAAATTGCTATTTCTGGGATAGAAATGTGTTTAGTAGGACCTCAAATTCTTTTGTGAATTGAAATTTCTTTTAATTTGTTAATAATTTTATTACATTTTTCTTTTTTTCTTTTCTTTTGTCTTTTTCTTCTTCTTCTTCTTCATCCTTTGGATAGTTGTTGACTTTGGCTAGGCTGGTGATCAACTAGATGAGGGTTGGCGATCATTTAAGTGTTGCCGGCTCTTGGTGAGGCCAAGCCTCCTTGATGGCTAGGTGAAGCTTAGTCGAACCTTGGCTAGGCGAGCCTAGACCTAGATTTTGCAAGACCAAGCTCGCCCACCCACTAGCGAGGCTTGACCATGTCAGGTTACCATGATGTCAGCCTCACCATGGCCGAGTGGCACCGCCCTTGCATTGGCCTAATGAGGGCAAGCCTTGCCAGCCTCGCTAGGGGCTGGTGACATTGTGACAAAGTCGTCGGCCTTGGTCTAGCTGGTTGCCGGCCTCGGTTGTCAACCTAGTTGAGGTCGATGATGGGCCAAAGGATGAAGGAGAAGATGAAAAGGAAAAAAAAAAGAAAAAAAGAAAAAGAATTTGATTTTGGAGTTGTTCTCGATAACAACAAAGCATTTTTTTTTTAACTTCTTGATATTGTTCTAAATCTATTCCCAAGAACAAAAAAATTATTGAACGGTTTTTTTTTTTCTGGGGAACAAAAGAATAAAATCAGGCACTAAACATGCCCTAAGCTAAGCTTATTCATTGACAAAATGACTCATATAAGGTAACAAAATCTTTTCTAAATAGTGCGAAACTCCAAACATTCTTTCTGATTAGCCTGTATTTTGAAATTGATTTATGTCAAACCCCACAATTTTACAACATTTTGAACTATCATTTCCACAAAATTAAATAGCTTAATCACTCCTAAATCATATTTCACATTTCAAAATCATATAACTTCAAATATATGGCCTAATTTCAAAAATTACTTCAGTTATATGAACTAAAGTCTTGAATACTTGCTAGACGTTGCAAATCGTAGTTAATCTAGATTGTTGGGTGTAAGGTTTTTCTCTATTTTTCTATACTCTCCTCTCTACGTTTTCCTGAAACTTATCACCTTTTGACTGGTCAGAGCCCCGCATATTATACAATTAAATCCCCAAAGTTATAGCATTTAATTAAACGCAAAGTAGTCAAACCATAGCTTCAGAATAATTCCAAACGAAACAAGATAGAAGTGGACTTCGGCACATGCTCTCATTCCGTGCCAATTATGGCAAGTTTTGTAATTTTCTCATGTGTAGTACGCCCCCCGCATTTTATATGCCTTCAATTGCTTATTCAGACCATTCGTATATATTTTGCTGAAACAGGCATTATTTTTTCCAATTGCGCATCATTCACGTGGCATTATTTTTCCTCTCCCTACTTCTACTCGCTAATCGGGTGGATTATATCTTATGTTTTGTTTTAGATTATTGGGTCCAACCCGAATTAGCATTGAATTTCTTAAGAGTCCTCTGTTTCATTATGCATTTTGTAAAATCATTGTGCATACTTGAATAATATTTTTCTGAATGTAGACAAGCAAATCGGATAAAATTAATCAAAAAGAAGGAAAGGAAATCAAACACCAAATTTACGTGGTTCTATTCGAATATTAGAACCTATGTCCACGGGGAGAGCAGCATGAAATTTTACTATAGAAACAAGGGGGTAAGTATACTATCATTGCAAACTTGTGTACGACATTCACTTTGGTGCCAAAACTTTATTTTTGATCACTTAAGTGCACAATCGGAGGAAAAAAGATTACTTTGGTACCATTGGCGAGAGATTCCGGCTAAAATGATTATGTGGTTTTTATATTTTAAAAAAAAATCAACATGGCTTTTAAACGACATCGTTTTCCGTCCTCCTTAAGAAAACGATGTCGTCCTCCTTAAGAAAATGATGTCGTTTTGCCGTCCTAAGTGGATGGTCTCACAAAAACAACGCCACACAACTTATTTGGGGATTTTTTTTTTGTTGGGATTAATATTAGGGTTTTTTTTGTCCGATCCTCGCCCAATGCTAACCTAGCTCACTCGGCCGCCGTTGCTCGGCCTCTGTCGTAGTAGCACCGTGTCCCAATCTCCGTAACATTTCACCAACTTCAACATCCTCAACGACTTGCAATCGCACTTGAGTGTGAGCTTCGTGACCGAGTCGAATTGTGTGAACAGCGTCGAGACCGCATCTAGCAGCTCCAAGTGGGTGTGGAGGGTGAGCCTTTGGCGGCTCTGGCCTTCGATCATGACCCAGTGGCGAGACACAAGGGAGCACTAGCCTCGATCACCGGGGCCTAGGTATTGGAAGATGCAGGCCAAGCACTTGTTGGGGAGATCAGAGATGGAGAGGGAAAGATCGGGGGCGGCGCACTCGTCGCGGCCTCCTAGAGCACCAGCCAGATCACGATGTTTGACTTGGCCGTAGAGTGGCCGTTGTTGGGGTTGAGGTCGGGGTCGGAGCTACAGCTGTCGAGTGCGGGGGCCGTCGAGTGTGGGGGCCATCAAGGACGGTGACTAGCCCATCGCTGGTGGAGGGAGAGGTGAGGGAAGTGGGCGGTTGAAGGGGGAGGAGGATTTATGGTTTTGAATTGGGAAAGAGACGCCAAACGGCGTCGTTTTGTTGTTTAAATGGTGATTGTACTCTCCAACGAGCCACATCAGCTTAAAAAATTAATAAAAAAGTGCCATGTCGGATTTCCAACCAACCAGATCAGCGTTGGCATTGAAATGATCGTTTTTAAAAGTTTTGGCATTTAAGTGATCCAAAACAAAGTTTTGACATCAAAGTGAGTGTCGTACACAAGTTTTGGCACTAATAGTGTACTTATCCTTAGAAACAAGTGATATGGTGGAGATTGTAATCATTTGAGCACTCAAATACTCTCTTAGTGTTTTCTAGTCTCCAATTATATCTAATAACTCACACATTATTTAATCTCTCACAATTTCTAATGAAACCTCACTCAAGGAATTAAACGAATTCTACTCACAAGAATTTATCTGGCTATATCACTCAGGTGTAATTACAACAATACTTAATCCTCTCAGCCACCAAACAAGTTGGCGCACTCTTTTCTCTCTGGCTACCAAGGACTTGGCCCACTGTTGGCCACCAAAGGAACTTAGCACTCTCTCAGCCACCTCAGTGCAATTCTTGTCCCACGTCTCTCACTCTCTTCATCATTCAATGGTAATGATGATTGATGCTCACATGGAAAAGTGACATCTTGTACGTTGGCCTCTCTTCCCATGTTGAAAAAGTCCACCTCGCATTTATTTAGATTGGCTCCATGCAACTTCCATTTCATTCCTCTTTTTGCTTAGGCTTCCACATGCTTCTTGTTGACACCTAAATTTTAGTCTCACACATGTTTTAGCCTCACATATGGTCATTTAATGCATACAAATTTAGGGATCAACCCAACCCCTAAGCAAAATTGGCATCGCATAATTTTAGATGGCCTTTATTTATGTTCACATTCAATAATTTTCATTTGAGTTAACATCATCATGCTTACAAGGGAATACCTTTGGTCGATGTTATATGGATTAGCAAAAATCCTTACAAAACTATTCAGCCTAATGAGGGACTATGAATCTCACTCATGATATGAGGAAGGGGACCGATAAATTGCACACGTGAAGAAAGATAGGAAATTCGGAAGGAAATCAGTTGGATGCTTAGGGGTCGCAATTTCCACAAGGAGGAAACGAATCAATCACAGAAATCTTCTCTCCAATAAATTTCGGCCAGCTAATGGAGGAATTCGTGGGATAAATGATGAGCTATTGGCTGAAGGAAAAAGAAAGCACGGTAATTGAGAGACAAAATGGAGGAAAGAAATCAAGGTATCTGTGGAAAGTGTGGGTTGCTGGAATTTACAAAAGGAAACTAATGAGCTGGTCATAGAATAGTGAGAGAGAATTGATGGGATTGTTCCAGCTATATAAACGCTCACTTGGCCATATTTGTGCATTAACGCAAGAAAAGCCAAATAATGAGAGGAAATTAAAGGGAAGAATCGAGCCGACCGAGGAATTGTGAATGGAGATAAGCGAATGTGGACACGTTCAAGGCAAGCAGAAAATGAAACTAAAAGATCCTGAGCACTAATTTAGAAGTAAATGAGAGAGATTCACAATTAATTTTTGTTGACAATCAATGCCAAAACTCAGCAATTCCCCGAGAATCATCAATCGGCTCTACTGATCTAGACTTTCCAACGATATGTGGGAGACTTTTTGCTATAAAAGGGAGGTACGCATGGGGACTCAAGGGGATCTCATATCCACTATCTGGAAAGCTTTTCGATAATATCCATGACCTCTATGATCGTCATCACCTGATCATCATCATTTCATGGCGATCCTTGACTCTTCTTCGCGGACGATGGTGTGACCTGATCATCATCATTTCATGGCGATCCTTGACTCTTCTTCACGGACGATGGTGCAGTCCTCTTGACCACGTCCCGCATTCATCATTCTTTGTGGACGTTGACGACAGTCGCAAAGCTAAGTCAAGCATTTTTTAGTTTGATTGTGTGCAATTCCATTTCGCTATTTAAATTATTTTCGTGTTTCTGCTTGCTGTTCAGGTTCAATTTCCCGGTCACCGTGGGCTTTCATGTCTATTCTACATCAACATCCCACTACCATCTTTTTTTTTTTTTTTTTTTCTCTCTACGAGAATTCATGCACAAGTCCATCTGGCTCTATGCGGAGCTGTAATCGGATTCCTTCATTTAATATACAGATAGAGGAATTTCCTTATTTGTTGCTTGAGCAAATCTCCATTGACTCCGATTACAGCTCCGCATAGAGCCAAGGAAAAAGAGTCAATAAAACACGCAAATTTTCTCTGCTGCTTTTCTATACATGCAGAGAGATAAATGCAAAATGAAATCCATATGCAATCTTCTCCTTCTCACAATTGTGGCTAAACATAAATGCAATCGTGTGCAGCTGAATTGAAGAAGTCCCATAAAATCACAAGGTCGGTTAGTCTAATTTATTTAGATCGAGTATTATTCAATGGGTTCAAACTTGAGACATATTTTAACATTATTAACATAAAATTACAGATCCTATAACTTTTCCTTTGTCTCATCCCCAAGCATCATGTAGTTACTTCCTTATTCTTTCATTTTATGAGCACAACTTAGGACACTAAATCGAAAGGCAACTGCGTAAAAAAAAGCTCATTTGCGACCTATCGAATCCAAGGAACCATGAATATCACCACCTCGAAGCACAGTTCAAGCGGTCTTCAAGAATTCCATGATGTAAGAGTTGAAAGCGTGACACATGACTCGGAAGCCCTGAAACCCCGTCCCTTTGGCCAAAGCCTCGAACTCCTTCTCCGTCCTCTCTTTCCCGCCAGGGCAGTAGACCAACATGAGGCAGTCCATGTGGCTCACTCCCTTGGTTGCTAGGCTCGGGTCGGGGTACACCGGGAGTATGTGTTCTGCAACGATCACCCTCCCATTTACCGGAAGCGCATCGTAGCAGTTTTTAAGGAGCTTTGCGCAATCTTCATCGTTCCAATTATGGCATATCCACTGCAATATAGTAACACGCCTTTTATGAAGCAATTTGTACTTAACTCTAATCAGTAACTACTCTTTGGCCTTGTCAAGAGACCAAAATGAAACAAGGGAAACAACAACAAGCCTTGTCCTAGTACTTCCTGAAAATTTCAACTTCAGGAATAGAGAAATCACTCTGACCTTAATGAAAATGGCATTTCCCTTTGGAACGCTGACGAACATGTCGCCTCCAACGTGCTCGACACCTGCATTAATCCCGGCATTAGATTTTTTGGTGCTCTTTTCAGCAAGGTGATTCATATTAGTTAAGAGGCAATGAATTGAATGTGAGATGCAAAAATGTTTCTAGATCTTAGGTTGTTCAAGTATCTAGGATATGACACTAATCTCGAAAAGTGAGCTAGCAATACACAGTATATACCAGGATAGGATGGAGCATTTTCAATCACGTGAGGCAAGTCGAAGTTGATGCCTTTAATTGATGGGTATTTGGTTATGATCATGTTGAGCACAACCCCAGTGCCGCCTCCAACATCAACCACTGTCTCGAGGCCCTCAAAGCCGTTGTACGTTTCTAGTATCTTCTTCATCGTAGCGGTAGAAAGATCAGACATTAATCGATTGAAGATCTTGTTCAATCTCGGGTCGGTGCCTAGATAGTCAAATGTAGTCATCCCGTGTGCCTTGTTGAACGGGATTCCGCCGTCGAGAATCGCATCTTTTAAGCAGTTCCTATTAAAAAGCAAACGACCCAAATAAAAGCTCGGAGAACAATAGTGGGTAATTAATAAGTTCATGAGTGGTGAAACTGGGAGGAGATGTCGGGTCATTCAGACGTTCGATTACGGTCACCTATTACTTCAATTTGTTGTGTAAAATTGATCATAAGATCACTGGCATTAAGGATGAATCCTAAAAACAATCCCAAATAAAAAGAGGAACATAAGGAAATTTATTTATTTATTTATTTTAAAGAAAGCAGACCAGCTTTCCACGGCAAGTTTGCTGTGGTTCATCAAGTTGAACGGGGCAATTGAGATCCCATCCTCGTTCTTCATCAGGAACTTGCACACCGGAGCTAAACCATAAAGCCGCTCAACCTTGCCCTCGGGGAGGTCACGAAGGGTGCACGTGAGCACAGAATAGCTGGCCAGCAGCTGGAAGATCCGATCGAGCATGACCGGGGCATCGGGATTCTGGGTTGGGAGCAGGGACGCGACTTCCCCAGGGGTAAGGCAGGCACTTGGCCCGGCCCTGGCCATGATCTCGAGGAGGTCGAGCTCGATGGTGGTCTTGAGGACCCTAGGGAGAACGGAGGCGGTCACCAGCTGCATGGCAAAGAGGTTCGCCCCCTCGTCCGAGACTTGGGTAGGGGTCATTTGGGTCTCGGATCTTGCTGAACCCATTTGTATGGAGAAAGGAAAGAAGCGGAAATGGAATGAGAGAGTGCAATGGCCTGAGCAGCTGGGTATACGAGGACACTAGCAAAATCTTAAACCACTATCACATTTTCATCGACCGAAGCTTACTTATATAGCAGAAAAAAAGAAGAAAAACTCTACTTTGACCACAGTTAATTTAACTTCAATTAAATCCCTATTAAGATTTCAAAAGTTATAGCATCCAATGGCACTGTAAATTCCAGACGGTTAGTATTTGGTCCATCAAGCTATCAGCTGCTAATTCCAAACAGAACGAGATAGAAGTGGACCTCGGCACATTCTCTGATTTTTTTTTTCCAGGCATCAGACAGGCATTATTTTTCAGTTGCACA
Source organism: Eucalyptus dawsonii (assembly GCA_016097615.1). Classification (NCBI taxonomy): domain Eukaryota; kingdom Viridiplantae; phylum Streptophyta; class Magnoliopsida; order Myrtales; family Myrtaceae; genus Eucalyptus; species Eucalyptus dawsonii. The sequence continues at coordinate 31,215,768 of CM027871.1, forward strand.
TCATTCACATGGTCCTCGCTCTTACTTTAAATAGCAGCGATACTAAGACACAATATGCAACATGATACAACACAACACGTTACATCGACACATTGTTTTTCAAAAATAGAGAATTTGGAATATATTGTATATTTTAATTATCATTTTTATATTTTTATACATAGGCAAATTTTCTGGTATATTTTTATATACATGATGAATCATCATTTTTATGATTATTTTAATTAAATTAATTTGATTCAACTTCACAAATAAATTAATAATTAAAAAAAGCTTAGAATGAATTTATAATAAGAACACTAATCCCTAATTTGTTAATATCATTCATTATTTCAATTTGACAATTTCAACTCAATGCTAATAATCTATAAAATTCGTAGGAAAAAAACAAGTAATCCACATTCTGGACTCACGAGTGTGTTAGAGAAAGAGAGAAAAAAAATTGGGGGATAAATTGTGTGTCACGAAAGTGAGAGTAAAAAGAAAGGAGAAGGCTAGGTTTTTCTTCTTTTCTTATTTATTATTATTTTTTTAAAATTTTTTTTACATATTTATATTTTTAACTCTTTATTTATTATTATTATTATTTAAATTGAGTATGTGCATGTTGGAATTATGTGTCGGAATTCCAAACTTACGTGTTAGAATTCCATCTAGATTCGTGTGTTGGAGAATGTTGGGAGAGTTGACCAGATATTAGAGAGTGTAAAAATGTATAGGAAAGTATCAAACACACGTTGAAGTGTTTAACCTGACACAAGAGCTCTCAGAGAGTGTCGATACTTTATAGCTTTTACTTGTACATGTTGAATTTTTTTTTTCGTGGTTGTTGGGTCAGACCTAAATCGATGTTGAATATCTTTTGAGCACCCCGTTTCGTTACCCATTTTGTAAAATCATTATGCAGACTCGGATTGGATTAACATAAAATCCAATGAGCAGAACAAATCTTATGACTTTTCCTTGTCCCATGCCCACGAATCACACGGTCACTTCCTTTTTCTTTCCTTTTATGAGCATAACTTAGAACACGGAATCGAAAGCTGAGTGCAAAAAGAGGGATCATTTGCGACCTTCCAAATCCAAGAACCATGAGCATCAGCACCAACAAGAGCAGTTGAAGCCATCTTCAAGAACTCCATGATGTAAGTATTGAATGTTGTGAATATAGACAAGTGAACTAGATAAAATTAGTAAGAAGGAGGGAAAGGGAATCATACATTGAATTTACGTGATTTAGTTTGAATATTGGAACTTACGTCCATGGAGAGAGTATCACGGGATTCCACTATAAAAACCAAGCAATACAAGAGAGATTACATTCACCCGAGCACTCGAATACTCTCTTAGTATTTCTTGGTTCTTAGTTATATACAATAGCTCACACAGTGTTTAGCCCTTCATAATTTCTAGTGAAACCTCACTCAAGAAATTAAACAACTTCTACTAATAAGAATTTAACTGGCTAAATTACTTGAGTTTAATTATAACAAGTAAACCTTCCCAATAAGAACTCTTTGTGCACTCATCTATGCAGTCCTAGAGTTCTCTCTTCTCTCGGCCATCAAGGACTTTGGCGCTCTCTCAGCCACCAAGAAAACTTGGCGCCCTCCTGACCACCAAAGGAACTTGGCGCCCTCTTGACCACCAAAGGAACTTGGCGCATATTCAACCACAATGAATCTTCTTCATTTATAATTGGGACAAACCTCCCATCATTTATTGCAGGAGCAATCTTTCTAGAAGAAATCGCGTGCTTCATTTGACTTACACAACACGTAAGACAAATGCATTATATATATATTAAGTGTAAAGAGTCCTTTCATTTATTGCTTTGTGTGGCTACAGTAAAGAAGTCATCAGAGAGCTCCATGCACATGCTTTACTTTTCAACTCAACTTGGGGCCTCACAATTGTTCTGTTTTTTTTTTTTTTTTTTTTTTTTTTTTTTTTTTTTTTGTATTGTCAAATATTCTGTGTGCCCCTACTTAGGAGAGTTGAACAAAACGTGGACGTTCTTCTTGCTTTTTTTTTTTTTTTTTGTCCCTTATGCATGAGAGAAATAAATGCAAAAAATCTATGTGCGATCTTCTTCCTTGTATATCTGTTTTCAATGCTCGACATGCTTGCAGAAAGGGCATCTCAACTTGGACTTGAGAAGATGACAAGAACAGGAAAGAAAACAGAGAAGATGAAGAAACAAAGCTGACAAAGATGAAGAATCGAAAGAATGATCTCGAGCTTTTGTATTCAGTTTTTCACTGAGAGAGAGAGAAAAGTGAATTTTATAAAGTGTATTCTACAACAGTTCTTCGTGCAATTCAGTATTTATATGTGAGCGAACAACAAACTTGTTCAACTGAATTAACAGAAATGAAAACAGAACAAGGAAAATAACAGAACAAGGAAAGTTTTCAGTTTTGACTTAAAACTGAATATCTGTTATTTAATGAGCACATGTTGTTGACGTGAATCATGCTTTCTTTGTTCAGCTTCTCTTTATCCTCACAAGTAGATGTCGCGACCTGATTTTTTCGCAGGTTCACCACCTAAAAACTAGGTTAATGGATTGTTAAGTCTAGACTTAACTCGGGCTCTCCCAAGCCCATACCAATTCGCGACTTAGGTTTGAATTGTTAGCATGCAATTAAATTTTAATTAGGAGTCGCCACTAATCTATTTTTTATGGGTCGATTAGAAACCCTAGTAAAGTAACGGGAGATTACTTTACTCCTACGAATCAGAGATTTATGAGTTCGGGGATTTGGTTACACCAGACTATCCTAGTGCCCTTTCGGTACCTTTTTATTTCATTTTCAAAAATGTTTGGCAATTGAATTGATTTTAATTTAACTTCCTAACATGTGAGGTGATCATACATGTGCACATACCACCAATTTAACACTCAAGAAAGCAATTAAACATTGCAAAACATACCTAGAAGCAACGAAAGCATCTGCATTGTTAAATCAGAACTCACATCAGCAACCCTAGATATGATTTCTAATTAACACGCAATTTCAATTTTTTTTTTGTTTTCACTTTATTTAATGAAAATCATGACTTATGCAATGCATATAATCTAATATGACATGGTAGCATGACCTAAACTATATGACATGAAGAAATGCAATGATTAAATGCAATCTAAATTAATCAAATGATGACAAGTAATGCGATGCAATGACATACTAAAATGACACGCAACATACAATTTAACATGCGAGTTATATGTCATGCGACATTTATTAAATGACTTAGTCTAATGACGAGGAAGTTTTAATTAAATGAACCTAATGAAAACTAAATGACGTGCATTTGATATTTCTATTTAAAAATGCAAAAATGATCTAGCTAGATTAAAATTCTATCTAATTTAAACTAAGGATTAAGTCACATTAAATCCTAATTTAAACCATGCAATTTATGACGTGCAAGAATGCCCTAATTCAACATGATATATGCATGATAGTTTTTTTTTTAATTTTTTTTATTAAAAATTCGAAATTTAAAATTTCCATGTAATTAAAAATGCAACTTAAATTAAACAGAAACTAAAAATCCTAAATGAATGCATTTTTTTTAGTTTTTTTGGTTTTTTATATTTTCCGAACTGAAATCCCTATCCTAGATATGCCAGGATAACAAAAAATATTCCAAAACAAATGAATCCTAATTCAAATATTTTTTAGATTTTTTAGTGGCTTTTCAATTAAACATTAAATTTAAACAATCAAGATATTGATCAAATAAAGGATCAAAATAATCGAAAAAATAACCTTGTTGTCACAAGGGTCAAATTAACGATTATCCTAACCCTAATTATCACAACAAAGAGTTCAAAATAACTAAAAATCTTATTCGAATTCTTACGAATCAAATTAATAATTATATTGATTAAGTACTTAAAAACTATCAACAAACCCCAAAAATTAATGTAATTAAAAAAAATAACCCGACATCTTACGGGTCAAATTAATAATTACAATAAGTTTAGGGATAACTCTTGCGAATAATGCCTACAAGATTCATAAAGTAAACATTGGGATCCAATTAAATAACTAAACTAAAGAATATAAACAAAATAATGTAAAATAAATGAAAAAGAAAAACTACCTAATCAGATTTTCTTTTTCTTTTTTGCTTTTTTGTTTTTTCTGGTTTTTCTTCTTTTCCAGGCACCGCTCGTGGATCTCCAAGGGGGGAATCGACGAATCGGCTCGGCAACTGGCGTCGGTCCGGCAGGGCAGCTCCGGCGAAGGGAAAGCACGGTTGGTCGCGTATCAGGCAGGACGGGGACGGCACAGGAGCAGCAACAGCAAAAACCCGTGGAGCAAGGGCGCTCGGGCAGAGGACTCGGGGGACACTCCGGCGTCTCGAACCAGCAACTCGTGGGCGAGATCGGCTCGGGCTGCAACGGCGTTGTCGCTCGGGCGGAGCTGATCGTGGTCAGATCAGGGGGGGAGCTCGGGCACTGGGCTCGCGAGGGGGGTCGCGGGTGCTCACGGACAGAGGTGGCCGGCGAAGATACAGCAACAGCGGAGCGTCGGTTTGGCGCGAGCAGCGCGGCTGGGCGGCGGTGCGAGCTTGCGGAGACGGAAACCGAGGGAGTCCGGCGGTGTGGCGGTGCGGCGGCAAGCGGTCGCGGGCTAAACGGCGTGCGGCTGACGGTGGGGCGGTGGTGCGTTGGAGAGTGGCTCGACTCGAGCTTGGGTCGTCACGAGGCAAGGCGTTGAGGCGCGGCGCGGCGTCAGGGAAGGACGGTGGTGGAAGCTTCGCGGATGGAGGTTGTAGAGGAGAGGCAGTGATTTGGGGAAGATGGTGAATAGTAGGGGTCAAATCACTCCTTTGCTTTTCTCCTCTCTCTCCCTCTCTCTCACGTCACTCTCCTTCTTCCTTCGTACTCTTTCTCTCTTTTTACTTCTTTGTCTTTTTTTTTTCGACGAAGAGAAAAAAAAAACCCCCCTTAAAAAACCCTACGTACACACCCTTTTATAGGCCAAGATAAAATGCAATCTTTTTGTGAATATTTCATCCGACGAAAAGATTGTCTATAACCTCATAATCAAAATATTTTATTCTCTTATCTCCAAAATATTTTCTACTGATTTTTAAAGATAAGATCATAACCCCGATTTTCTTAAGTTCGAAAATCCTCATTTCAAATCTCGATTTTGGAAAATGGGCTTGGGCCAATTTGTACTTCTCATGGGCTTAGTCGACTTTGTTAATTTAAAACTCAAAAACACCAATTCGACCCATCCACCACCGGTCCAGTAAATAAAATGCAAAATATGCAAACTAAATGTAGCTATGCAATTAATATTTTTTCAGGGATAAAATTAATCCCTAATTTTTATGCAATAAATGACTAAATGAATCGCCAAAATTTAGGTGTCAACAGTAGAGTTAAATTTGTCGTTTCCAGCCTTGATTGAATCATTAGCACCAACATTTATTACTGCATTTCCCAAATCAGCATTTGCCTTGCTTTACTTCCCCTGTTTGCACCAGAACTTAACTCCCGAATATCAATATCTAACTTCGACTTCAACTTGAACTCCTTTACTTCATTTTCCTTGTTTCCATCCGAGCTTAGCTCTTGACCAACAACATTTATCTTTGACTTTGACTTATATGCTTTAACATCCCCCTGCAAATTGGGAAGGGGTAAAGAACCAATGCCCAATTTGGTACGAATGTCAAAATGAGCAAACCGTGAGATAGATTTTGTGAAAATATCAGCAAGCTGGCAATTGCTTTGGAATATAACACACATTGAGAGAGCCAGAAGCAACCATTTCTCGTACAAAATGAAAGTCAACTTCGATGTGTTTGGTGCGGGCATGTAAAATGGGATTAGCAGTAAGAGCAATAGCAGACTGATTATCACAGAATAAACGAGTTGGTGAAGAAAGTGACAGACCAATATCGCGAAGAACAAAGCTAATCCATATAAGCTCAGCAGTAGCAGAGGCAAGGGCATGATATTCTGCTTCAATAGAAGATCGACTAACAGTAGGTTGTTTCTTTGTTGTCCAAGAAATGAGATTAGAGCCGAGGAATGTACAGAAGCCAGTTGTGGATCATTTAGTCTCTGTGCAACCAACCCAGTCTGCATCTGAAAAACCATAACGTTGTCTAGAACTTCGAGAGTGGAGAAAGATACCACAACTGATAGTTCCTTTAACATAACGCAGAACCCTCTTTAGTTTGTGAAAGTCTGCGACAGTAGGTTGCTGCATTTTTTGGCATAACATGTTTATAGCATAGGCAATATCAGGACGAGTCAATGTTAGATATTGAAGACCACCAATGAGACTTCTATATTCAAGAGGATTAGATAAGGGAATGGAATCATATTGCAGGATATATGATCTCTGAGGTAGTGGAGTAGAGATTGGTTTACAATCAATCAATTGAGCTCGAGTAAGAAGATCGATTGCATATTTGGTTTGACAGAGAAACAGATCAGTAGAGTTACGTTTAGCTTCAATGCCAAGAAAGTAGTGAAGATATCCTAGATCTTTCATGTGAAACTGAAGGCTTAGAGAATGAATTAAACTCGAAAGTAATGTGGATGAACTACCAGTTAAGACAATGTCATCCACATACAGTAAGAGAAGTACCGTGTCTTGTCCATTACGAAGAATAAACAGAGAGGGATCAGTTGAGCAGCAGACAAAACCATTTTCAAGTAAGAAGGTATTGAACTTATCGAACCATGCACGAGGAGCTTGTCGAAGACCATAAAGAGATTTCTTGAGGAGGCACACATGATTGGGTGTTTGTGACTATATGAAACCAGGGAGCTGCTCCATGTAAACTGTTTCAGTCAATGTGCCATGTAGGAATGTGTTCTTGACATCAAGTTGATGAATAGGCCACTGATTCATCATGGCTACAGATAGGACTAACTGAATTGTAGCATGTTTAAATACTGGGCTGAAAGTTTCAGTAAAATCTACACCTTCTTCTTGGTGAAATCCTTTAGCTACAAGATGAGCTTTTAACCTATCAAGACTTCCATCGAGATGCCAATTTGGTTTTAAACACCCATTTGTTTTGCCTATCACATTCATGTCAATTGTTCGAGGAATTAAAATCCAGGTATGATTCGATGTAAAGCATCCATCTCTTCTTTCATAGGTTGTATACCATCCTTGATCGGCTAAAAGCCGACTTAGCTGATCTAGGTTGCGGGTACTTTGTACTTGACAAGACAAGCATATTTAGGATTAGTTTTGATAATTCCAGATTTTGATCGAGTGCATAGGATGAGATGTAGTTGTACCGTGTGAGATAGAACTAGTAGGAGCATGGTTGATATTATTTCGGTCAGTGAAACGGCTTCGGGATGGTTTGTAGAGCTGGATACTTCCTGATCTTGTGAAAAGTAATGATCTTGATGAGTAGGAACTTCAGTTTGTGTTGTTGTAATGGAAGTAAGATTGTCCTGTTCTTCAGAAGACAAATAGGATGAAGTAGAATGATTGATGTCATTATTATGCAGTTGTTATATAGAATCTTGTGTGGACGAAGAAATAACATTTCGACTTATTGGATCCAAAAATTTAGCCTCTTTTGTCCATAGTTGATATAGTGTTGTATAGGATGTGTTCTCTGTCACGCAGGTCTTAGTAAAAGGAAAGATGACATGTTTACTTATGTATACTCGACCAGTAGTAGGAACAAGACATCTATATCCTTTGTGACGTTCACTATATCCAATGAATATACAAGTAAGAGATCGTGGATCTAGCTTGTGTTGTGCATAAGGTTTGAGACAAGGAAAACAAGCACAGCCAAAGACTCTGAGATGATCATAGCTCAGTTCTCTCTGATAGAGTTTACTATATGGTGATTGCATCAGTAGCTTAGGTGTATGAAGCATATTGATGATATAAATGGCTATCAAGAAGGCATCAACCCAATATTTCAAAGGAACTTTAGCATGATAGAGCATAGCCAGACCTAATTCAACAACATGGCGATGCTTTCTTTTTGAAACACCATTCTGTTATGGTGTATGAGGACAGGACACCTGTTGTTTAATGCCATGGCTCTGTAAATATGTCTGAAACTTGTAACTAACAAATTCACCTCCACCATCACATTGAAAGATCTTGATTGCAATCAAGCTGATTTTCAACTTGTCTCTGAAACATAATAAGATGTCATAGAATTATGTTTTTGCTCTCATCGGGTAGATCCAGCTGAACCGAGAAAAATCGTCTACAAAATTGACATAATACTTGAAGTTTTGAAATGAAATGACTGGTGAAGGTCCCCAGATATCACAGTGAACCTTTTCTAAAGGTGTAGATGTTACAGATTAAGACAATGGAAATGGTAGAGCAGTATGTTTTGCAACTTGACAACTTCGACATACATTATGTATTCTAGTGTTACAGTAAATGTGTTGTTGATTTTGTAGGTATTGCAGTGTTTTCAGATTGGTGTGTGCTAAATGCTGATGCCATAGATCCTCTCCTAGAGCTCTGTGTCTCTGAGTTAGAAATGCTTTTGTGGTATGAGAATCAACTTGATATAATCCTTTAACCTTCCTTCTAAGCAGCAGAGTTGTGTTGGTGTAATTGTCCTTAATATATACACTAGTTTTATCAAAAACAAAAGAACATGGATAATCATCCGTTAGTTTTGATACAGATAGAAGATTCTTCTTTATATCAGGAACAATTAACACATCATTCAAAGGTAATGAATCCACTTTAGTATGCAACAATGTATCACCAATATAGGTGATAGGCAGACACGAACCATTTCCAATCATCACTATATCAGTTCCATGGTATCTAGAAGGATTATGAAGAATACCAGAGTTTGTTGTAATGTGAGCTGTTGCACCCGTGTCTGGATACCACTCATTTCCACTTGAATCTTCGATGTGCATGGCTGCTAATGCTGTTGGAACTTCCTCTGCTTGGTATGAATTATCAAAACGATACCAGTAGTGAAGTGCATCATGACCTAGTCTTCTACAAATTTAACACTCCAGTCGAGTGTTTTATGTTGTTTTCTCCATCTGCATATCTTTAAGGAGAGTTAAGTTTGAAGAAGGATAGGTCTTGGTATCTATATACCTTTGAGCTGAGCCATTATATGGTCTAAAACCCTAACTAGACCCCAAAGCAGAGGAGGTGTTAAGCTGGTTAAGCTGTTGGCTACCTTGTTCATAGTTCGAAGTATTGTTTATGTAGTTCATATTTCTTCCAGGATAACCAGAGTTTCTATATCTGTTATTGAATGATCTTCCTCTTCCAAAACTTCTTCCTCCATGACTATATCCTCTTATACTTCCAAGACTACTATTTTGTTGTACAAAATCTCTGTTAAACCCCTCTTTGTGTATAGCTTCAGTCTTCCTTTGGCCATAGTATGCTAGATTTGAACTGAATTGACTCGAGGAGTAGTTTTGTAGCCTTGTTTCAAATCTTTCCAAATGTGAGATTACTTCATCATATTCAGGTTGTGGCTTTAAACAATAGATTGTTGTTTTAAAGCTCTCATACTCAGACCCTAGACCTTCCAAAACACCGAACAGTTTTGTTAGTTCATCCACTAGTTTCCCTATTGCATTCAATTGGTCACATACAAACTTAAACTCTTTGAGATATGTTGATAAAGTTCTATCACGCTTCTGACAAGCTTGTAGTTCATATGCTTAATTTAAACTCCTTTGCCACAGATTTTTGAGTAAACCGATTGAGCAAGGTCTACCGCAGTTCATATGCTGTGTTTAGGCCAATTATTAAACTGAGTATGTTTTCGGAGACCGCACCACTAATCCAGGAGGACACTAACTGATCTGTCTTGATCCAATCATTGTAGTCAGGATTAGGAATCTCTATTGTTTGATTACCTTCTTTGACCTGCAGTGTTCTAGCAGGTGGTAGAACTTCTCCATTAACAAACCCAAATAGGTCTTGACTCCTTAAGAATCTATGAAACTGAGCTTGCCATAGAAGAAAATTTTCCTCAGTTAACTTGATGGTAACAAAATTCGAGATATTGACATGAATAGGGAATGGATATTTCAAGCTTCTTGCTGCCATTCTATGTTTCTAGATCTTAGAATAGTTTTGGTTGTGAACTCAGGCTCTTGCTAGTTTAGCAGTATTGTTGTAGCAGATCTATTTATGATGTAGATCTGGATGAAGATGAGAATCATTAACTCACAGATCAATGAAGCTTTGAATCCTGACTTCAATCTGCTATAGATTCAACCATTGTTATGCAGCATCGAGGTGATTTCTCTAGGATAAGAGCTAGATCAGTGAAGCTTTGAATCCTGACTTCAATCTGCTGTAGATTCAACCATTGTTATGTAGCATCGAGATGATTTCTCCAGGATAAGAGCTCTGATACCATGAGAAGATGACAAGAACAAGAAAGAAAACAGAGAAGATGAAGAAACAAAGCTAACAAAGATGAAGAATCGAAAGAATGATCTCGAGCTTCTGTATTCAGTCTTTCACTGAGAGAGAGAAAAGTGAATTTTATAAAGTGTATTCTACAACAGTTCTTCGCGCAATTCAGTATTTATATGTGAGCGAACAACAAACTTGTTCAACTGAATTAACAGAAATGAAAACAGAACAAGGAAAATAACAGAACAAGGAAAGTATTCAATTTTGACTTAAAACTAAATATCTGTTATTTAATGAGCACGTGTTGTTGACGTGAATCATGCTTTCTTTGTTCTGCTTCTCTTTATCCTCACAAGTAGAGTTAAATTTGTTGTTTCCAGCCTTGATTGAATCATTAGCATCAACATTTGTTACTGCATTTCCCAAATCAGTAGTCTACCTTGCTTTATTTCCCCTGTTTGCACCAGAACTTAACTCCCGAATATCAATATCTAACTTTGGCTTCAACTTGAACTCCTTTACTTCATTTTCCTTGTTTCCATCCGAGCTTAGCTCTTGACCAACAACATTTATCTTTGACTTTGACTTATATGCTTTAACAAGACTCATGCGGCCATATGTCCACACTTCAATTTAGACTATGCCGATGGGCTCAAACTCGACACATATTTTAACAATCTCCATCTTAGCTTGACGTTTGAGCCAAGTCACAATTTCTTTAGTGGACACCTCGATACTATTCTCCAACAGCCCCAATGGACTCAACCGCCACAGAGTGCTTCCAAGTTCAAGTCGTGCTTGAACTTTGCCATAATTGTAGATCTGATCAAGACACCATATCCACTTGCATAATTAGCTACTCCATAAGAATTTTCCAACAAAACCTCTTGTATTACAGGTAAAGCAAAATCACCATTACTTCCATATTTGACAAATAATTGAACATGCACCTTATCAAATTTAATAGCAACAAAGCAATACAAGGGAGATTACAATGAACACTCAAACACTCTCTCCGTATTTCTCGGCTCTCAGTTATATACAATAACTCACATGGTGTTTGGCCCTTCACAATTCCTAGTGAAACCTCACTCAAGAAATTAAACAACTTCTACTAATAAGAATTTAATTGGCTAAATTACTTGAGTGTAATTTTAAAAAGTAAACCTTCCCAATAAGAACTCTTTGTGCACTCATCTACGCAGTCCTAGAGTTCTCTCTTCTCTCGGCCATCAAGGACTTTGGCGCTCTCTTAGCCACCAAGAAAACTTGGCGCCCTCCTGACCACCAAAGGAACTTGGCGCATATTCAACCACAATGAATCTTCTCCATTTGTAATTGGGACAAACCTCCCATCATTTATTGCAGGAGCAATCTTTCTAGAAGAAAACGCGTGCTTCATTTGACTTACACAACACGTAAGACAAATGCATTATATGTGTGTGTGTATATATATATATATTAAGTGTAAAGAGTCCTTTCATTTATTGCTTTGTGCGGCTACAGTAAAGAAGTCATCAGAGAGCTCCATGCACATGCTTTACTTTTCAACTCAACTTGGGGCCTCACAATTGTTCTTTTTTTTTTTTGTCCCTTATGCATGAGAGAAATAAATGCAAAAAATCTATGCACAATCTTCTTCCTTGTATATCTGTTTTCAATGCTCGACATGCTTGCAGAAAGGGCATCTTAGCTTGGACTCATGCGGCCATATGTCCACACTTCAATTTGGACTATGCCGATGGGCTCAAACTCGACACATATTTTAACAATCTCCATCTTAACTTGACGTTTGAGCTAAGTCACAATTGCTTTAGTGGACACCTCGATACTATTCTCCAACATCCCCAATGGACTCAACCGCCACAGAGTGCTTCCAAGTTCAAGTTGTGCTTGAACTTCGCCATAATTGTAGATCTGATCAAGACACCATATCCACTTGCATAATTAGCTACTCCATAAGAATTTTCCAACAAAACCTCTTGTATTACAGATAAAGCAAAATCACCATTACTTCCATATTTGACAAATAATTGAACATGCACCTTATCAAATGTAATAGCAACAAAGCAATACAAGAGAGATTACAATGAACACTCAAATACTCTCTCAGTATTTCTCGGCTCTCAGTTATATACAATAACTCACACGGTGTTTGGCTCTTCACAATTCCTAGTGAAACCTCACTCAAGAAATTAAACAACTTCTACTAATAAGAATTTAATTGGCTAAATTACTTGAGTGTAATTTTAAAAAGTAAACCTTCCCAATAAGAACTCTTTGTGCACTCATCTACGCAGTCCTAGAGTTCTCTCTTCTCTCGGCCATCAAGGACTTTGGTGCTCTCTTAGCCACCAAGAAAACTTGGCGACCTCCTGACCACCAAAGGAACTTGGCGCATATTCAACCACAATGAATCTTCTCCATTTATAATTGGGACAAACCTCCCATCATTTATTGCTGATGCACCACACTATGAATCTATGAGGTACCAATTGAGATAAGCCCTCATTGATCCAAACTGTGGTCTCAACCAACTCCTGGCTTAGGGTGGTCCCAGGAATGGGGAAGTAGGTAAACTCGTACTTCATTGTTTGTGAGACCCCATACCGCATGTGACGTGCCTCTATCTAGGGACCTATAAATAGTTAAACCACAACAAGGTGAGACAATGTCTTAGTGAGTTCATGCCCTAAACTCCAATTAGGACGGAAATAAGGTTTCATAAATGATTGTGTGTACCTGATGATGCAAAGCTTAAGAAAGAGATCTTGTCAAAAGCTCATCCTAGCAGTTACAACATTTATCTAGGTAGTACGAAGATGTATCAAATATGCATCAACACTATTGGTGGACTGGTATGAAGGCGGATATCGCCGAGCATGTTGTCAAGTATCTGATGTGTCAACAAGTGAAAGCACAGCATTGTAAGTTGGGAGGACTTCTGCAACCTTTCAAGATTCCCGAGTGGAAGTGGGAACACATCACAATGGACTTTGTGATGGGCTTACCAAGGAGTCAAAAGGGTAATGATTCAATATGGGTTGTGGTTGACAAATTGACAAAATCTACTCACTTTATTACCGTACAAAAGGATTATACATTGGACAAATATGCATAATTGTACGTGTGTCAGATAGTTCGTCTGGATGGAGTGCCAGTGAAGATTTCATCCGATCGAGACCTGAAGTTTATAGTAGCCTTCTAAAAAAATTTACAAACTACCTTAGGAATGAAACTATAGTATAGTATGGCTGATCATCCGCAAACTGATGGCCAGTTTGAGAGAACAATTTAAACCCTTGAAGACATGCTGAGAGCTTGTGCGTAAGACTTCAAGGGAAGCTGGGAGGAACAACTTCATCTCGTTGAGTTTGCCTACAACAACAGTTATCAGCAAAGTATTCAGATGGCACCGTTTGAAGTATTGTATGGTAGAACGTGTAAAACTCTAGTTTGTTCGGATAAAGTCGAAGAACGAAAGATTACAGGCCTAGAGTTAGTTTAACAGTTAGTGGATGCAGTTGCAGTTATCAGAGACAGATTAAGACCGCTCAGAGTCGCTAGAAAAGCTATGCAGATAAGCGTCGAAGACCATTGGAATTCCAAGTTGGTGAGCACGTCTTTCTAAAGGTGTCACCGATGAGGGTACTTCGCGCTTCGGCAAGAAAGGGAAGCTGAGTCCGAGGTACGTCGGTCCCTTCGAAATTTTGGAGAAGATAGGGACTTTGGTGTATCGTCTTGCACTACTACCGAGACTGGCACAAGTGCATGACGTATTCCACGTGTCAATGTTGAGAAAGTACGAGCTTGACCTGACCCACGTGCTGAATTTTGAAGAATTAAACATGGACAACAAAGTGTTGTACTTGGAGAAACCAGTTCAAATTGTGGACTGCAAGGAGCAAGTTCTGCATACCAAGACAATCTCATTAGTCAAAGTGGTCTAGTGACACCACGGGACAGAAGGAGCAACCACTCGATGAGACGACAATACCCCCACCTTTTTTTTATTATTAAGAATTGCACTAGTTTAAATTTCAAGGAAGGAATTTTTATAAGAAGGGAAGAGTTGTGACATCTAGATTTTCAACTCTGTTTTCAATGAAATGAAATTGGCTTTTCGGCGAGTCCGGATTTTTGGTGAAAATTCAAATTTTGATGATTTTGGACCGGGAAATTCGGATGGCCATTTTTAAATGTGGTTTTGGCCTTCAAGTTGGATCAATTGATGAGGAAAATTATGGGATTTGATGTGGGCACCTACATTGGCAAGTTGGCCATTGATTTGAGGCCAATTGAAGAGAAATTGAGTTGAAATTGAAGATGAAAAGCTTGAAATTCGTAGCCATTGGTGCTACAACATTTCAGCACCATTTAAGGCTTATTGGAGAAGTCTTGGAAGGGAAATTGGCTAAGGATAGGGTTGTGGACTTTTGAGGCAAGAACTCAAGTGTTTTGGATATTTTAGGGAAGCATTGAAGGCTTTGTTCCCCTAGCTAGCTGCAGCTCCTTCTTCATCTTCTTCCTCAACTTCTTCTTCTCCTTTGTTGCTATCTTAGAGCCCAAGAATCAATAGAGAACCAGCTAGCCTCACCGAGCTAGCCCTTATAGTCGTCGGTCGCTGTCGCCAATCTGCACGCTCGCGAGCGCTCGAGCCCGCGCATCCAGGCCGCCAGTTCCGCGCCTACTCGCCATCTGCCAGGCTCTCTGTCTCGAGCCCTCATCCGTTGAAGCCAAGCTGTCATCCATTGTTGCCAACTCGCCTCTATTGCCCCTACTCGCCCGAAGCTGTCCTCGTTATCGCTCGCCACACGCCAGCCGTCCTAGCTCCTCTTGAGCCGGTCTTCTAGCAGCTCGAGTAGTGAGCTGCAAAGGATGTTTTTGGGCCCTTCTAAGCCTCATTAGGTGTCACCGTAGGCTTGAGTCTCGCTTTCCTCCGTGTTGTCATCACCGTGAACTCATCGGCTCATCAAACCAGCAAATTTACTTGCTAAACCTTGCTCAGAGGGTTAATTATGCTTAGGGGAGGATTACCTTAGCCTAAGATTGGTTTATGTGGTTAGATTAGTGTAATTAGTAGTTTTTTTAGTTAACAAGCTAATTAGGTGGTTAGATTAGTTTAGTTAAGGGTTAATTAGATTGTGTGATTTATCTAGCTTAGTATGTTATTTAATTAGGCCCAATTAGGTGGTTAGATTAGTGTATTTGGCTTAATTAGGCATTTATCTAATTATTTTGCATTTATTTCATTATTTTAGTAATTTATTTAATTATTTAATATTTTTCGAAAATTATACGAGAGATAGCCGTCGTCGGAATTTCGTGTTGATTGTCGTGGTATAATTAGTTAGTGCAATTGATTGTTAGATTGTGCAATTGAGTGATGATTGTTGATTTTCATTAATTATTTCAAAATCATAAAATTTTAGTATTTAATTAGAAAATACTAGGTGTCGGTTTTTTACACTAAAAATATTTTTAAGTACTATATGAAATAGTGGAATTTTTAAAATGAAGGATATCACTTTTTATAATTCGATCTAATCGTGTATCCACACACGATTATTTTACCGGGTGTTTTTAATATAAAAAAAAAAGGCATTTGAGTGCAAAGCACAATGTCCTTAGCTGAGATTGGATGGTCGTGTGATGGTTATGAGAACCCATCCCCGATGTGCGTCGGGTGGACGATTCTCCTATATGGAATGCCTTTAACAACAGATGTCGGATCGCAGTAGAGGTCAAACCAAAGCTCTTTCGGAAATACTGTCTAGAGGTAGATGTTACCGTGCTCAAGGGATGAGATGACCAAACGACCACCAAACGTCAAGTAGGCCATGCTCGTGGAGCCGTAATCAATTGGAATGCATGAAAGAGTGTTATAACCATGCCTGATTATGGGACAAAATTGTGTGGCGCGGAATGTGAAGTGTCATAATGATTTGGCCTTATAATCAAGACACATGTGATTAATTGGTTTGAAAGTGAGACATTCCAATTGATGAGTGTGTTTACTATATGCATCTGTTATATGAACTATACTAACGTACAGGAATGTGCTGAGGCAAGGTGAGTATTCTATGATGTGTGATTAGACTGCCTCTGGGTGTATTGTCTTCCTAATCGACGCTTAGGGTGTAAACTCACTGAGACATTGTCTCACCCCATCATGGTTTACAATTTTCAGGTCCCTAGTGTGAAGAATTCGAAGCTCGAGGCTGAAGGGTCTAGAGCGTAGGTGGCCTAAGGTTTTCTTTTTGGACATAGACTTGTGTATAGACCTAATGTGTTTATAAAGGGTGTTTTGTCTAAATTGATTGTCATGCTTTTCTATCCCATGTTTTGAATATTGTATGGGGTTTATTAGTTCGTTTCAGTATGTGCATAAAACAAATGGGTTGACAATGCGTCCTGGGAACATTGCAATTTTTTTTAAGTCGACTGTTGAGGGATGTGTGTGCGCTCAGGGTTCAAGGCATGACAGCCTTGGTCACTAGGCTCTTTTAGCACTTTCGGATTCAACCACCTTCTAGTTTTTGCTCTAGAACCATTCTTTCTATGCAAATTGGACTCAAAATAATCTTTAAAATGAGATTAAATGATCTCTCTGGTATTCTAAAACTTATAAAAAAAATGAATCTGCTAGTGCGGCAAAAACAAGATCTACGGTTGAGAAAAAGAGGAAATGTAAAAGTGTCGTCTCAAGTACTCCAAAAAGGATTTGCCCTTCTACTACAAGATGAAGATGGGGAAGATGATGAAGATGAGACTATTTCTAGCATTGTGGCAAATATTGCCTGAGAGATCTTGTTGCGGGAATAGCTGATTCTGAAGAAGAGGAAGAAGAAAGTGGGAAAGATCTAGAAGAAGAAAGTGCAAGAGAACACACTGGAGAATAAGGAACGAGAACACTATGATAAGGAAGGAGATGATGCGATAGAACATAATGAGGGGATGCTGGAGATAAGAACGAAGGAAATGATCAGCAAATCAGTGTTGAAGGTACTAGAAAAGGAAGTATTCCAAAAGGCGAAGCTGTTCTTCCTCAAACTGAAATCATTGAGATAGGGGGAATAGGTGAGAAAACTCCTCTTGATAATCTGATCACAGAACCAACCATAAGTGGTGATGTCAATCTCTCTCCACCAGATGTAGAGAACATTTATGCATCGCATTTCCCTAAGGAATTTCCTAGCACTGTGGACCAACAAGCTAATGTTTAGGAGGAGCAAGATACCTCCAACGTTCAGACCAATCTTCCTTCTAACTTGGATACCTCTCCAGTTTAACTTGCAGAGGCCAATGCTCAAACCGAACCAAACTCAAACTATCCTCAGATAATTGAACTCTTTCTAGAGATAAAGGCACAACAATATGACATGGAGGTTGAAATCAAAAAGTTAGATACTGCTCTTGGTACTACCTCAAAATCTCTTAATGGCAAGGTTCAGACCATCAATCAGCAAATCATTCGGAACTTGGCTGAGGTCAAGACTATCTTTGATTAGTGCTTAGCAAAGCTTGAGGAGACTATGCATAATTTGAAGGATTTTCATCTTGTTCTTGTTCCAAGAAACCCCTGATGCTTTTCAAAAACTACATATCTCGTTTTTTAACGTTTATTTTTTCTCTTTTTGTTATTGACAAAAAGGGGGAGACTTTACAGATTTTGCTGTCGTGCTTTGTTGACGATGCACTTTGTGTGTTGGTGTGATTTATGTGCTAACTTTTTGCGGGACTTTTGAGTTGTGATTGCTTTCAATTATTGTTATGCTTATGTAATGTTTGCTTATGCTTATTCGTAAACTTTATATCTTGTGCTACTAAAGTGTTGTTTTGCAGGATAACTTAGATATTATGCTTAAATCCGCATGAAAGTTTTGTCACCATCAAGACCCTTACGATTAAGAGCATTTGTCCTTATCCCTTGGACTAGACACATCTCATTATACTCAACCAACAAATTAGCCCCGGCCAAATATGCCTGTCGACACTCCAAGTCCCTCAGCAAACATCCTCCTCAAGTGGAATGCCTTGATAGCATAAAGAGAAGTCATATGTAGGCCCTCTAACATCAGACTTGCAGAACTTGAACAAAGACACATGGAAGAACAACTCGCAATGTATAGCTTTAATGATTCAAACTATGACTACAACTCTCGCGACGGAAGATAGGGTTGTAGTTAGGTCACTGTAGCACAAGTTATGGTAGCACAAGTCACTGTAACAAAGTACTGTAACAAGTTAGGGAAATTACTGTTCGCAATCATTATTCATACCACCCAAAATAATTCTCAACTAGATTTTTTGGAGCCTCTGTTTGTTTCAATACTTGTGAACATGGTCTTTTTTTTTCTTTTTTATGTGACCTCTTAATGCCTATAAAAGGCAAAGATTATGTAAAGTGTTGGGCAAAGTCCCTTGAAGTAAAGTTGTGTTCATAAAAGCTCTCTCAATGTCTCTCTAAACAACTCTTCCTCTAATAAATGCAGCTTGGCTAGTTAAAAACGTTACCATTCTAGCACATTTGAATGTCTCCATGCTCTTAACTAAATTTCTTGATAAGTTTGCTGCTAAAAGACTATTCCTGAATGGCTTGAACAAGAGGTTTGCCCATTGTGGGAAGCCATACCTACATCAATTTATTTAGTGTTGGAGAAAACTTCCTTGAGTATTTTGAAGTTGACAAAACATTTTCATCAGTCTAGTTTGAAGACTTGCAGACACTTTCATCAAAGTCTAAAGACCACCGGACTGCTAGACTCAAGACTCAAAGTCTATCCTCATTGACAGTTTTCTAGACCGTCGAAGAAGGCTTATCCAGAACTGAGTATTTCATTAAGGATTTGATTCTATCGACTGAAGAAGATCTCTTGGCTGGATATAGCATGTCAGAATTCATTATTCAAATTGAGATTGATTTAGGGATTTTGGATCCGTTGATTAGCAAAGTATACTTTGAAAGTTCTACTTGTGGAAACCTAGATCCTGATTGTATGGGTGAGTAGGATTGGTGGGCTATCGTCATATTCCTTAAATAACTCGAAATCTCCCTGATTGATTCTGTCCAACGGATAGATTGGAAGAACTCATTTGGTAAGTGCCAACGGGTATGATGGCATGAAGGAGTATATAAGGAAGACGTTCTAATTATTGGAGTGTGTGCA
Source organism: Eucalyptus dawsonii (assembly GCA_016097615.1). Taxonomy (NCBI): domain Eukaryota; kingdom Viridiplantae; phylum Streptophyta; class Magnoliopsida; order Myrtales; family Myrtaceae; genus Eucalyptus; species Eucalyptus dawsonii. Next base: position 31,235,329 of record CM027871.1, read on the forward strand.
CGATAGAAGAATTTTCCAAAGTCTAAAGCTCCTTGTTCTTAGTTAATTATTGAGCGAAATCTTGTACTCAAAAGAGAGTTTATATCTTTGTGAGACCTTGATGAAGTGTAGCGGAGTCTCTACACTGTGGAATCAAGGAAGGGCTATTCTGTAAGAACTCTTTTGATTCATAGCGAAATCCAGCTAGAGGGCTGTCAGTGCGAAAGAGTGAACGTAGGTTTGGATTAAGCTAAACTATTATAAACCTTGTATTCTTATTCTCTTCCATAAGCTCTTTTACTTTGATCATAATTCTATTTGATTCTTAGATTCTAATTTCATTTTCATAATCCATTGTTGATCAAAGTTTCTTTAAAAATAAAATCATTTACTTCACTCTGAAAAATTTGTTTTCGCACCTATTCACCCCCTCTAGGTGCTTGTACTAGCTTTTACACTTAGTTTTTCCTAGTTCTTGTTGGAGAAATCTTCTTGAAATGTTTTGAAGCTGACAAAACGTTTCCATTAGTCTAGTCTGAAGGCTTGCAGACTTTGCTGTTTAAAGTCTGAAGACCTCCGGACAGCCAGACTCAAGATTCAAAGTCTATTCTCATTGACAGTTTCTAATTCGTTGAAGAAAGGCTATCCAGAACTAGATGTTTTATTAAGGATATAGCCTTATCGACTGGAGAAGATCTCTTGGCTGGATATGACATAATGGAATCCTTTTTAATTGATCGAGATTGATTCGAAGATTAAGGATCCGATGATTGGCGAAATATTCGTGGAAGGTTCTACTTATGGAAACCGAGATCCCGATTGTATGGGCAAACATGATTGATGGGCTATCGACATATTCCTTTAATAGCTCGAATGATCTTCCTAATTGATTCCGTCCAACGGGTAGATTGGATTAATTCTTTTGATAAGTGCCAACGGGTATGATGGCGTAAAGGAGTATATAAGGAAGACGTTCTAAGTTGTTCGAAAGTGGGCGATAGAAGAATTCCAAAGTCTGAAGCTTCTTGTTGTTTAGTCAATTCATTTGAGCGAAAACTAGTATGCAAAAGAGAGTTTATATTTGTGAGAAACCTTGAGGAAGTGTGATAGAACATCTACACTGTGGAATCAAGGAAGAATTGTACTGTAACATCTCTTTTGTTCATAGTGGAATCCAGCCGATAGGCTGTCAGTGTGGAAGAGTGGACATAGGCTTGGAATAAGGCGAACCACTATAAACCTTGTGTTTAATCTTCTCTTCCTACTCTTTACTTTACTTTGATTGTAATTCATTTTGGTCAAACAAAAGAGTACTTCCTTTCTATCGTCTGCTTAGTATTGCTGTGGTATCCCAAGAAATTGTTTTTACACCTATTCACCCCCTCTAGGTGCTTATACTAGCTACATCAATTGGTATAGAGCCTGTGTACTCACTTTGTTTGAAGTGTTTTACTTCAGAGTTAAAGATCCATGGCTAGTATGTTGGCTCTAAGGCTGGTAGAAGGGCAAAGCAATACCAGACCACCTTACTTTGATGGAAATGATTACAATATATGGAAAAACAAAATGAAGGCATTTCTAAGATCAAAGGATCCTCTGGAATGGGATGTTGTAGAAAAATGAATCACTCTTAAAGCTGCACCTGTCTCAGAAAGAGGAAAAGATACTGTGGAGTCTAGTTAAATAACTCAGGAAGAGATAATCAAGAGACAAGCTCTTGATGCAAAAGCAATTTATTCTTTATATTGTGCTTTATCACCTACTGAATATAACAGAATATCTTCTTGTGTTACAGCTAAAGAAGTCTGGGATAGATTACATATTACCTATGAAGGAACCAATCGAGTGAAAGAGACCAGAATCAACATTCTCCTCGGTCAATACGAAGCCTTTAGAATGAAATCGGGAGAATCTATAACTGACATGTTTAGTCGTTTTACAGATATTGTGAATGGTCTTGAAAATCAAAGTCAACCAATTTCTAATCCCATTAAGGTAAACAAGCTACTACGTGGACTCTCCAAGGATTGAAATCACATAAAGACCTCAATCAGAGAGACCCAAAGAATCATGCCACTATCTGTTGATGAGTTGGTTGGAACTCTTCAGTCTTATGAAGTGGAACGAATCAATGGAGACGAAGACCCTAAAGGTAAGAAATCCATTGCATTAAAATCCAATGATGATTATGATGTTACAGATTCTGAAGACGATATGGACGATGAGGAGCTTGCTCTCATGATAAAAAGATTCAGAAAGCTAAACAGAAAAGGAAGAAGATTCAATTCAAGGAAACAAAGTTTTCAAAAGCAACAGACTAAGTCTGTTGAGGATGATGAATCAAACAAAGATGTAGTCTGCTTTGAATGTAAGAAAAAGAGACACATCATACCCAACTGTCCTCTTCTAAGAAGAAGAAATGAAAAGCTGAAAAGTATCGAAAGGTTCTTAAAGTAGAAACCTGGAGTGATACAAAATGTGAAGAAAGTAATGATGATTATACCAACATATGTCTAATGGCACAATCAGATTCAGATTCAAACTCCGAGACAGACTCAGATTCAGACAGTGGATTTGAGGTGAGTAACTTCAAAATCCATATTAAAGTTTCTAAATACATTGATGAGTTGTGTTTTAGTCTTAAGACTTTTCTTAAAAAGATTTCCGAACTCAAAAAAGAAAATTCTGCTCTAAAACAACAGGAAAATATTTTGAAAGAAAAGGTGAGATGTTTAGATATAAATGTTTCTTCTCTTAAAGAAAGTGAAGATAATCTTTCAAAAGAAAATGCATTCTTGAAAAATGATATCTCAAATATTTCCAAAAGATTTTATATAGGATCTGAGAAACTAGAAAAAAATACTTTCTCTTCAAAGACCTTATTTCAATAAATTTGGTTTGGGAATGACTGCTGAAACCATTCCTTTAATTGATTTTTCTAAAGTGAAGGAAAGAATCAAACAAAGACCCACAAGAGATGCTTACAAAAATCATTTTAAAAGGACTTTTGTAAAACTAGTGGGTCGTAATGCTCTCAGATGTTTAAAGTGCAATAGTGCATATTATTTTGAAAAAGAATATCCTATGGTTTGGAAACCTGTCAATAAAGTATGGGTAAAAACTGCATATCATACTAACACGAATGGACCCAAGAAAAGATGGTTACCAAAGAAAGTTTGAGTTCCTTTTTAAATGCAAGTCACTATCAAAAAAAGGTTAAATGGTATATGGATAGTGGATGCTCAAGACATATGACAGGAGATTCAAAGTGCTTCATAAAACTTATTCAAGTAAATGGTGGAAAAGTCTCATTTGGAGGAAACACTAAAAGAAAAATTGTGGGATTTGGAACTGTGAAGATTGGAAACCTCATAATAAGCAATGTTTCTTTAGTTGAAGGACACAACTATAATCTGCTCAGTGTTAGTCAACTATGTGATACCGGTTTCAAAATCTACTTTCAAGAGGGAATATGTTTAGGAACCAGTAAAGACTCTACTCAATCATTTATGGGTCGAAGACATGGAAATATCTACCTCTTAGATGTGAAACCAAATGAATCGCAATGTTTAATCTTAATACAAGATGAAGCAAGTTTATGGCACATAAAGCTTGGACATATCAATATGAAGCAAATAGCCAAAATTTCAGTAAAGAACTTTGTTCGTGGTCTACCAAATTTATCATACCAAAAGCCTGATCTATATACACCATACATATTGGAAAAACAGGTAAGAAATTCATTTAAACCAATAAATCAAGTTTCCACTAACCGTATACTGCAGCTTTTGCATATGGACCTCTTTGGACCAACTAGAACACAAAGCATTGGAGGTAAGAAATATTGCCTAGTAATTGTGGATGACTACTCACGATTTACTTGGGTGTATTTCCTGGCAAGTAAGTTTGAAACTTTCTCTTACTTTGAAAAATTTGCTAAAAAAGTTCAAAATGAAAAAAAGGGTATGTTATTTCAAGTATAAGAACAGATCATGGAGGTGAATTTGAAAATCAAGATTTTACAAAATTTTGTGATGAATTTGGTTTTCAGCATGTGTTCTCTTATCCATATACTCTAGAGCAAAATGGAGTTGTGAAAAGAAAGAATAGATCGCTTCAAGAAATAGCTAGAACTCTCTTAATTGAAAGCAACATCTCTTCACGTTTTTGGACTGAAGCAGTCTCTACAGCATGTTACATTATTAATAGAGTTTTTCTAAGGCCTATTCTAGAAAAAACCCCCTATGAGTTATTCAAAGGAAAGAAGCCTATTGTTTCATATTTTCATGTGTTTGGATGCAAATGTTTTATATTGAAAAATGCAAATGATTAAGTTGGTAAGTTTGAAGAAAAGTCAGATGAAGGCATCTTCCTTAGATATTCAATCACAAGCAAAGCCTACAGAATCTACAATAAGAAGACTTAAACTGTGGAAGAATCAATGAATGTCAAATTTCAGGATTCTATACAAAATGAATCTATTTAGACTTATCTTGAAGAACCTGAATCTACTCCAGACTCTATAAAGTCTAAATCTCAAGAAGTAGCTCAGACTTTGAAGGACCAGCAGCAAGTGACTGTTGAAGATTCAAGTGAAGGAAGTGACCATCAATCTGACAAATTAACCAACAACTGGAAGCATAAGTCTAATCATCCCAAAGATCTTATCATTGGCGACATCAATGAAGGAATTCGCACAAGATCCAAAAGGCGCAAAGAGTCTAGTGTTGTGGCTCTTATTTCTGAAATAGAACCCAAAAACATAGATGAAGCTTTATTTGATGAAAGCTGGATTGAAGCCATGTAAGAAGAGCTCAGGCAATTCAGTATCAATGATGTCTGGGAATTGACTCCTAAACCAAAAGGTAAATCTATTATTGGAGCTAAATGGGTTTTCAGAAACAAGATGGACGAGAAAGGCAAGGTCGTTAGAAACAAAACAAGACTCGTGGCCAAGGGATACACGTAAGAAGAAGGGATAGACTATGACGAGACTTACGCACTAGTAGCAAGGTTAGAAGCAATTCGTTTATTACTTGCATTTACTTGTCATAAAAATTTCAAGTTATTCCAAATGGACGTCAAAAGTGCTTTCCCAAAAGGATTCATCCATGAGGAAGTCTATGTGGAACAACCACCCGGGTTTGAAGACCCAAGTAAACTAGACTCAGTATTCAGACTCAAAAAGTCCTTATATGGTTAAAACAAGCACCTTGAGCTTGATACGACAGGCTGAGTAAGTTTTTAATTCAAAACGGTTTTGTGAAAGGTAAAGTAGACACTACTATATTTATCAAAACAGAAAGCAAAAGTTTTGTGCTAGTTCAAATATATGTCGATGATATTATATTCGGATCTCCTGATAAAAGTTTGTGCAAGAAATTCTCTAAGACTATGCAGGATGAATTTGAAATGAGCATGATGGGTGAGTTAACCTTCTTTCTCGGGCTTCAAGTGAAACAACTGAAGGAAGGAACCTTTATTCATCAAGAAAAATATGCTAATGATCTTGTCAAAAGTTTGGACTAGACAATTGCAAAAAGGCTAACATTCCAATGTCAAGTTCCTTGAAGATAGACAAAGATGAAGGAGGAAAGAAAGTCGACCAGAAACTATATAGGAGTATTATTGGCTCGCTTCTTTATCTTACTGCTTCTAGACTTGACATTTTGTTTAGTGTTTGCATTTGTGCCAGATTTCAAGCAGACCCTAAAGAATCTCATTTAAATGCTGCAAAGCGTATTATCAAATACATCGCTTCAACTTCAAGCATTAGTCTACGGTATCCTAAAAGAGGAGACTTTACTCTTCTTGGATACTCAAACGTAGACCTAGCCGGTTGCAGAGTTGATAGAAAGAGTACCTCGGGTACCTGTCAACTATTTTGGAGGCAAGACGGTGTCTTGGTTTTCAAGGAAGCAGAGTACAGTAGCTCTCTTTACAGCAGAAGCAGAGTATGTAGCTCTTGGAAGTTGCTGTTCACAAATTCTGTGGATAAAACAACAGCTAAGAGACTTTGGAATTGAAGATTCATGCATGGAGATTAACTGCGACAACACCATCGCAATCAATCTTACCAAAAATCCAATTCTTCACTCAAGAGCAAAGCATATAGAGATTCGATATCACTTCATTAGAGATCATGTTCAAAATGGAGAAGTTTCGATTCAATATGTTGATTCAAAGAACCAACTGGCAGATATATTCACAAAGCTGTTGGAGAAAAATCAATTTGAAATTATTCGCTCCAGACTCAACATTTTGAGATTTGAAGAAGTTAAAGTCTAGAGACTCTCAGACTCAGGCAAACAAGACATTGACTGTAAGTTATTCTCTCTCTCGAATCTCATCTGGAAAAGGTACGATCATCAACCGTGTCTTATTATTGCTATCTTTAATTGACGTGATTATTGCAACGTTTCCTTTTGAAAAAGAAGTTATTTTTGAAATGACTATTTTCTCGAAAAAAAAAAGGCTGTTATTTTTTGAAAAGGCATCTTTTCACCTTCCTTTATGACGTTCCTTATACCCCCTTTTTAACCGATTATGCACTGTTGCTTCTTCTTCGCTTTACTCTCCAAAAAACCTTAAAAATCACTGATCTTCCATTCCTATTTTCTTCTCTTGCCTAATCTTCAAAAAAGTTATCATTTTTCTTGGGAAAGTCAAGCAATGAATCTTTCAAAGAGTGAGAAAGATGTCGTCTTCAAGAAAGTCTTCGAGGATCGCAAGCAGGGGACCACGGCGAATGAGTGAGGGGCCTACTCACTTCGATCTCACCGAGGAAGAAGTGTCTCCAAATCAGCAACAGAGCCCACAACATTCTCGGCAACGTCATTCTCCACCATCTAGTCCTTAAAATGTTGGTCATCAACAAGAGGAAGAAATCATTGAAGACGCAGATCCTGTAAGAGTTCAAAGACCCTCTTTTATTTACAAGCTTTATCGTGTTTTAAAAGGGACTGGTACTCCATTGAGCTACGTCGATGCTTTTCTTAAGGACAAAGGATATGGGAATGAATATATCTTTTTGCAAAAAATGGAAAGTTTGGGAATTGCTCGTAAAGGGGTGACAGAAGAATCCCTTGCAAATATCCCAAGTGATCCTCGTGATTTGGGATTTAATCCGAAAGATGTAAATGATGATGACAAATTGTACAGCCAATTTCAACCGAGGATGGGTATTGCGACGGAAAATCAAGGAAAAAGGGGAGAGATGTTTAGATCAAAGGAACAGAAGGATCTATACTCAAAATTGCTTAAGCGTTGGGTGATAAACCCTAGGAGTGTGGATTTTGATTTTCTGGATGCTGTGAATGTGAACTTGAGGGAAAAGTTTAGTTTTCTTCAACTTGAGCAGTTCTGTTCTGACACCACAGAAGCTTACGCTGAATTAATTGCCTATTTCTATTCGAATCTTAGTTTCTTGGATGCGAATAGATTTTCTTTCAGTGTCAAAAATCAAGATTTTGTAGTGGATATGGATATGCTGGCAGATGTGTTAGGGGTTGAGAGAGGAAGATATCAACCAATCAAAGTTTCTATTGCTCGTGCTACATTAAAACTTGTTAAGGACAGGAGAATAGAGGAAAAGATTTCCTACCTAAGGATGAATGCGTTCAACGTTCTGCTTTACAAGATTGTGATCAATTGCCTCAGACCGAAATCAACTTCCAAGACTGATGTTTCAAGTTCAGAGGCAAAGCTAATGTATGCCATTCTCACTGGGAAAATTTTTTCTCTTCCTCACATTATTATGTTCCACATGTATTGAGCAGTGGTGAAAGACAGAGGTCGACTTTTTTATCCAAGTCTTGTGGCGAAGTTATTCAGACATCTGAATATTCAGCCTCCACAAATTCTTTGTGCTCGATCGTGTGATCATATGGTGGTAGGGCTAAAAATGGTGACCAAGATGTGTCTGAAGGAGCTAAGCAAGGCGTTGGAGAAATTTAAGGAGAAGACTCCTGTAAAGTCTCATTAATTCTCTTCTGCATCAAAAAGAAAATGGAAAGAGCCCATGGTTGCTCCACCCAAGAAAAGAAGAGCTCTCATCGTGGAAGATGAAGAGGATGATGACCTTACCATTTCGGCCATAGCTTTGAAGAAGCTAAGTCGTACTGTTCCGGAGTCAATGGAACAACATGAGACAGAAGGAGAGGAAAGAGAAGGACAAGAAAAAGAAGAAGAAGAGAAAGAAGAAAAAGAAAAAAGAAGAAGAGAGAGAAGAAGAAGAAAAAGAAATAGCAGTTGGTGAAAAAGAAGCAGAGGAGGAAAGACTTGAAGAAGAAGAAGAGAGAATGAATCAAGAGGAAGGAGAGCCTGAAAAACAATCTTCTCCACCTGAAGGCATAGAAACAGGGGGAGATAATGAGGGAGTCAGCCGCTCTCCAACCGACCTAGAAGACATTCATGCCTCTCATTTTCCTGAATAAGAACACGATGCTTTATCGCTAAATCTGCATGATTATTCTGATATGCCATCATCTGCAGATTGTGCTAAAGCCAGTACGCAGACCAACAGCTCAGCAGATTTTCGCAGAATTATGGATATTCTCTTGGAAATGCGCAGTCAAATTTATGCTCTAGGATGCGAGGTTCAAAACTTGCAGAATGCAGGTCAAGTTTCTTCAGGTTTCTTGAAAGATCAGATCCAAGCCCTCTCTGTTCAGATTCAAGCTAATGCTAAGGGTGAAGAGGTTGCACAACTGAAGGAAGACTTGAAAAAGCTGGAAGGGACTGTTCAGTCCAAAGGAGATTTCTAGCTTGTCCGCGTTCCCAAGCAATCTTGACTTTATTCCATTTTCATCTCAACCTTTTTAATGCTGACAAAAAGGGGGGAGAAGTGCAAGATTTGAATCAAACTTTGAATTTTTAATCGTTTGGGTTGTTTGATTTGGATTGATGTTTGACTTTAATTTTGTGTCTGGATTTGAATTTGGATTTGACTACTATTGATATCTTATGGATGTCTTTATCATATTCAAGACTAACCTATTTTCTGTGGTTGCAGATTCTAGTGTTATTCATTTAACCATTTATCTTTATAAGATATGTATATTTGTTTAAGAAATGTTTTGCAGGTCAAAGTTATCCAAATCTGCAGGAAAGTTTTGTCACCATCAAAAAGGGGGAGATTGTTGGAGAAATCTTCTTGAAATGTTTTGAAGCTGACAAAACGTTTCTATCAGTCTAGTCTGAAGGCTTGCAGACTCTGCTGTTTAAAGTCTGAAGACCTCTGGACAGCCAAACTCAAGATTCAAAATATATCTTCATTGACAGTTTCTAATCCGTTGAAGAAAGGCTATCCAGAACTGAATGTTTTATTAAGGATATGACCTTATCGACTGGAGAAGATCTCTTGGCTGGATATGACATAACGGAATCCTTTTATAAGTGCTATGTTTGAATAGTTTTCGCCTATGACGGGGAGAGTTTTGCCCGTGGTGAGAGATGAGAAGAGCCCATGATTAGGAGGGGGAGCAATTTTCGCCCATGATGGGGAGGAAGCAGTTTTTTTTTTTTTTTTTTTTTTTTTTTTTTTTTTTTTTTTTTAATTTCCCACCATCTCATTCACGTAGTTGAGAATAATAATGAGAAACATAGATTTAGAAAATTTCTTTATAATTCAATATATCATGATGAACCTATTTATAAATTTTATGGAATATCTAACACGATATAAATAATCATAAAGAATATTCATACAATCTTAAAAGATTCAAAAACTATCATAATTTTTCTAAATATCTCTAACGTCCCCTTAAACTTGAGGTATATTATTGAGTTTGAATGCAAATCTGAATAATGTCCAACTACTAAGACGTGGTGGATGAGGGGCATCCTACAGTTGTTGATGGCGAAACTTTCAAATCTAGTTGGTTTGAAAGCGGCAAGTCTAGTGATAGCACGGCTTTTTGAAATAGCATGCGAAACATCACTGGAGGTATTGGAGCCGAGTAGAATGCTTCTTTTACTTCAGATTTTTCTGTCGAGACAATAACTTAAATGTGGTTGATATGGTTGGCATATTTACAGCAAGCAAAATAAGCCATGCTTTGCTGAGAGAAAAGTTATTATGTGAAAGCCCATCCTTGTTCTTGAGCAATCTAAAGAGCTTTGGTTGTAAAGTTAAACTTTGAAAATGTTTAAGCTTAAGGCAAGTTTCCTCCAGCTTTGGACTTTAGTATTTCCTTTCAATCTCGCCTTTACTAATATATTGGCATTCATTTTCTTACCCCGCTGCTTGGACACAAATGAGACGATTGTGGCTGGTAAGCCTTGTGAAGGAGGTCGAGGGACGCTTGCGCTGCTTTGCCGAGGGTCATGAGACGCCGGCAAACTTTGCTGACAATCGCTCGTTCGAAGCCCGCATGCTTTGCCGAGGGTCGCTTGACACAGGCAAGCTATACCTACGCTAGATCAAACTCGCCCTGAGTCAAGCTCTCTGCGTCGCGTTGACTGGATCGCACAACCATGATGATCCTTAATGAGTCTCGTAGCCTCTATTTGACGCTTGCCGAGCTGTACATCTAGTTTGCCGACACTAGCAATTTTTGCCGAGGGTTGCTTGATACTGGCAATCTTTGCCTAAGCTAGGTCTGTCTCACCTTGGGTTGAGCGATCTCACAGCCGTCTAGGCTAGTATCGCGCCACCCCGGCAAATCTTGTTGAGGCCTCGCGGTCTGTGGTCAATGCTTGCTGGGTTCTAGCTTGCCGAGGGTTGCTCAACGCCAGGAAGCTTTGCCTAGGTGAGATCCGTTGCCCATTGGGTCGAATGACCTGGGCACCGAATTCGCTGGGGTCACGCAACCCTGACGAACCTTGAGGAGGTCGCGCAGCCTTTGGTCGACACTTGCCTAGTTCCAGCAAATCTGCCAAGATGCTTGCCGGGCTACAGTAATCCCTGCCCTCTCCTTTTCCTTTTTTTTTTTTTATCAGTTTTTCTTCATTTTATAGTTGCTTTACGAAAATGTATTAGAATAGAAGCCTTGTCTTAGTGCTTCCTGAAAGTTCCATCTTACGGAACACTGGCATCGTTCTGACCTTCATGAAAATGGCATCTCCCTTTGGAATGCCCACGAACTTGTCGCCTCCAACGTGCTCGACACCTAAATTAATCCCAACATTAGATTTTTCGGTAGGTGCTTCATATAAGTCAAGGGGCAATGAATCGAATGTGAGGTGCGGAAATGTTCTTAGATCTGGCCTTGCTCTCTAATAACAAGATGACTAATCTTGAAGAGCGAGTGATAAACATTATATACCCGGACAGGACGCAGCATCTTTAATCGATAGGCATTTGACAACAATGTTGGAAAAAGATGATTTTGAATTGGATAGAATAATGAAGTGGGATCTTCAAACTGCATAGAAAAATCAAATTGGACTTTGATGCGTGATATCATTTTCTTTAAGGTTTTGTTTGCCCCATAATATTACTAATGGTCATCAGCAAATTTCCTTTAAGATACAAAAGTCTCAAATGAAAATACTATACAGCAATTATAGTATTTCTCCAAGGTTTCTTATGGGAGACAATTGAAAATAATGGATGTATTGAAAACGAAAAAAAAAAAAAAATGGAAGAAGAAGATTGCGATTGAACAAACATGTTCAGTAATTTATAGCAATAACAAGAAGTTATATCTGAACAGATACAACCTTCCAAGATTAAGAAATTATGTCTAAACAGATACAAACTCTAAGATAGTCATTGGAAGAAATAATAAAATTCGGAATTAAATAAATAATAAATAGAAAAATAAGGTAACTCCTACTTGAACAATTGCATTGTTTCAACATGATGCTTTTGTTAATTTTCATAAAATTCCATCCGAATCTTTCAATATATAAAAAAGTAATGATTGTTAGTCAATGTCAAATCTCATCCACGTGCGCATTTACATATTTTCGACGTAAGACGAGACACCTCTTCGTTTATTTTACAAACAACCTACCAATAAACAATGACGCTAAGCATAGCCCCAATACCATCTCTAGCGTCAATCGCCATCTTGAGTCCCTCGAAGCCATTGTACGTTTCTAGTATCTTCTTCATGGTAATGGTGAATTGATTAGACATTCTTAGTTGAAGATCTTGTTGAAATTTCGGGTCTATGCTATGATAGTCGAACGTAGTCATCCTGTACACCTTGTCGAATGGGATTGCCCCTTCGAGAATCGCATCTTTCGTGAAGTACCTACGAGTTAAGAAGCAAACAATTCAATTCAATTCTCGGAAAACATAATAACGGGGATTAGTAAGTTCTTGAGCTGTGAAACATCGAAGGAGACTACAGAACATTCAAACGTTGGATTACAATTGCCAGTTCAATTTCTCTGAGGATGACTGAAAGCAGGTGATCTGAGTTGCCATAATTGATATCATTACAACATCTTTCGAGGAGGTCGAGCTCGATGGCGGCATTGAGGACCATGGTGAGCAAGGACGCGCTCACCGGCTACATGGAAAAGAGGTTCGCTTCCTCGTCCGAGACTTGAATCAAGGTCATCCGGGTCACGGATCTTGCTGAACCTTTTTTTTACCCTTCTGTTTTCTTCGACGAGTATTGAGGATGGAAAGCAGAAGAAATGGAATGAAAAGACCTGGCGTGCTGGGTCTCCGATCCAGCAAAATCTTAAACCGCTATTACCACGGTTTACTTCTAGAAACCACAACGAATTCACGTTCAATTCATCACACTATGAATCTTACAAGAGTAGGGAAAATGACGCGACTATCAATATATATTACAAAACAGAAAATTGGTTATAACATCGGAATATCTACAATCCAGGAAAATAATATATACATATCAAAACTCAATTAAGCCCGTCAACTATTAACTGATATATAAATAATTGCCTCAGATCATACCCAAAATCCTACTATTAGAATTTCTCATCGATAGCGCTTTCGTTCTATTTGAAAAATATTTCAAATGAATGTGTGAATAATCACAGCTGAGTGAATAATGCTAAACACTTCAAAGCAAATCAAGGATTCACTATGCACATTTATAAAATAATATCATAACTCACTTACCTCAAATTTAGTTTATAATACACGTACAAGATTATAATAAGTTATATCACTTCAACCTTATCATATTCAAAATATTTCCTTTAATCAACAAATATCAATGGTTCCATCCATTAATCAATCTTAACAAATGACATGTCAATAATCCATGCCATCAACCAATTTATTGCTCAATATCCAGCCACCGTCACAACAAAATGCCTTGTGACAAGGGAACCAAAATTCCCTTGGCAAGATATCTACCTATTATTTAGTGGTAGCTTGGCCTAAAAGGATATTCTTAAACCAATATGAATACCAAAAAGCCCCCAATTAAGTTCATAGCAATATTGAACAGCATATCATCATCATCATCTAATAATCCACAAACCAAATCCAAAATCCGTTTTATAAATTAGAATACGTTTTACAAACCATTTTAGAATCCATTTCATAAATCAAGTTTACAAATTAGTATATATAATCTTTCGTAAGACATTTCTCAAACTGTTCACAAATATGAAATTGTAGTAAATGCTCGATCCAAATTTTAATTCAACAAACATGCTTTTAAGAACTCATAATATATCAAATCTCCATTACTTCCAAGATATGAGTTTACAAATTCACAGAAGAAATAGGCACAGTTTACCTAATATAGCCTAATCCAAACCTCGAACGTGTGAACTTGAAATCTTATCAATTTATTTGAAAAAACAATACCAAATAAACTAAAACCTATCACAACTATGAATCCTCTATGGGCCTATTTGGCAACCATCATGTTCCCAGAAATAATTTCTACTCATAAATGATTTTTATTTTATTTTATTTTATTTTATTCCCTATATGAGTTTATGAGCATTTTAAGGTGTTTGATGACTATCCAATATTACTATTTTCGGGATAGAACTATATTTGGTAGGATCTCAAATTCTACTATAATTTCGAATTTCTTTTAATTTTTTAAATAATTTTATTGCATTTTTCATTTTTTTCTTTTCTTTTGTCCTTTTCTTCTTCTCCTTCATCCTTTGGCTAGTCACCGACTTTGGCTAGGCTAGCAATTAGCCAAACAAGGGCCAGCAACAGAAGGGTCAAAGATCATCTGAGCATTGCTAGTTCCCAGCGAGGCCGAGCCTCCCTAGTGGCTAAGCGAGTCTCAGCCAAACCTTGGCTAGGCGAGCTTGGGGTCACCTAGATCTAGCAAGGCTGAGCTTGCCCATTCGCCGATGAGGCTTGACCTATCGGCCCACCGTGAGGTTGACCTCACCATAACCGAGCGATGCCGCCCACGTAGTGGTTTGATGAGGGCAAGCCTTGCTAGCCTCGCTGGAGGCTGACAACATTGCGACAACGTCATAGGCCTTGGTCTGGCCAGTTGTCAACTAGGTTGAGGAAGGCGACTGGCCAAAGGATGAAGGAGAAGAAGAAAAGGAAAAGGAAAAAGAATATGAAAATGAACTTGATTCTATACAGGAGTTGTTCCAAATAAAAAAGAAGCGATTTTTTTTTTATCTTCTTGATTTTGTTCCAAATCTATTCCTAGAAACAAAAAAGTTATCAAATGAATTTCAATTTATTTATTTTCAGGAGAGAAACTAATAGAATCGGGCTCTATTTGACCAGTTACTAAACATGCCCTAAGCTAAGTTCATTCATTGACAAAACAACTTGTACAAGGTAAAAAAAACTCTCGTGAGAAGAGGGCAAAACTTCAAGAGTTCTAATCAGACCATATTCAAAATTGATTTATGCCAAACTCTACAGTTTTACAACATCTTAAACTATCATTTCCCCAAAATTAAATAGCTTTTTTTTTTTTTTGGTAAAGACTTTGTGAATGAGACCAGCCGAGTTAGTCCCCAAAATTAAATAGCTTAATCTCTCCTAAATCGGATTTTACATTTCAAAATTATATAACTTAAAATATATGGCCGAACTTTGAAAATTACTTCGATTATATGAACTAAGATCCTGAATACTTATAGACGCTGTAAATCGTAGTTAATCTGGATTGTTGGGTGTACAGTTTTTCTCTATTTTTCTACTCTGCTCTCTACGTTTTCCTGAAACTTGTCACATTGTGACCCGTCAAAGCCCCACAAATTACACAATTAAATCCCCATTTAAATTTCAAAGTTATAGCATCTAATTAAACGCAAATCCGTCAAACCATAGCTTCAAAATCATTCCAAACGAAACAAGATAGAAGTGGACGTTGGCACATGCTCTCATTTCATGCCAATTATGGAAAGTTCTGTAATTTTCTCTTGCAGGGTACGCCCCTTGCATTTTATAAGCCCTCAATTGCTTATTCAGAAAATTCATATATATCTTGCTGAAACAGGCATTATTTTTCGCAACTGCGCATCATTCACGTGGCATTATTTTTCCTCCCTCTACTTCTAATCGCTGATCGGGTGGATCATATCTTATGTTTTTTTTTTCTTAAAGATTATTGGGTCCAACCCAAATCAGCATTGAATTTCTTAAGGGTGCTATGTTTCGTTACGCATTTTGTAAAATCATTGTGCGGACTTGAAGTTTATTTGTTCTAAATATAGACAAGCAAATCGGATAAAATTAGTCAGAAGGAAGGAAAGGAAATCGAACACCATATTTACGTAATTCGATTTGAATGTTGGAATCTACATTCACTGTAACATCGTCGATTTTGACCCTTATTTTGATCCCGACTAGTAGGCTAAGGATTGGTATGCCAATGGCGGGAATAGACCATGAATCGACCAGAGGGTCGATTATGGACCAAGGACTAGCCACAAGGCCAGCTAGACAATTGGCCAGCAGACTGACTAAGAGCGCGTTTGGTAACGATTATGTTTCCGAGAACAGATTCTGACCAAAAATTATTATTTTTTATTCTGTTCCCAAGAACAATTTCTAAGCATTTTAAGCCGTTTGGTAATTGTCCAAAATTTATGATTCTAGAATAGAATTGTATTTGGTACCATGCTCATTGATTTTGCTCCAAATTCAATTTCTTTTAATTTTTAGACATTTTCTTTCTTTTTTTCCTTTTTTCTTTTCTTTTTTTCCTTTCTCTCTCATGTTCTTCTTCTTCCAGTGGCCGATCGCCGGTCTGACGATTGGCCAGACAAGGGCTGGCAACCTCATCGAAGTGTCACTAGCCCTCCACGAGGCTAGCCCTCGTCGGCAGCTAGGCAGGGCTCGCCCAGCCCCACCAAGGCTCGGCCTCGCCAAATCTGGCGAGGCTAAGAGGCCGAGCCTCACTGATGGCTAGGACGGCCTTGTCAGGGCTGGGCGAGGCTCGCTTGGCCACCGACGGGGCTGGGTGAGGCCCGCCTAGCCAAAGGTGAGGCTTGGCCTCCCCAGATTTGGCGAGGCTAGGCGAGCCTTGCCCAGCCTCGCCGATGGCCAGGTGAGCCTCGCTCAGCCTTTTGGTGAGCTTGCCAATGGCTAGGCTTGCCTCCGGTGAGCTTGCCGGTGGCTAGGCTTGCTTCCGGCACTTCCAGTGATCTTGCTAAATTGATTGCCAATGGACAACAGCAACAACGATGGGCAACAATGAACGGTGACGAACGACAATCGCGGGATGGCGGTTGATGAAGAAGAATAAGAGAAAATGGAAGAATAAGAATTGGTTTTGATTCTTAGATTTGTTCCCGAAACAAGAATCAACTTTTTTTTTTTATTCTTGATTCTATTCCAAATCTACTTCCGGAACAAAAATAGAAATTTGTTCCTTGGAACAAAAATTTTACCAAACGCAATTATGTTCCCAAACTAATCCCAAGAACAAAAAATCATAATCAGGTATTGTTTGGATGGTTACCAAACAATGCCTAAAGAACCACCCGACTGGCCCAAGGCCTAACCCTTGGACCCAATCGCGAGCCCTTTACACGGTAAATGAGAAGTCCAAACTCAGTCTCGCTTGTTGAACCCAGTTGCGTCTAGCTTTGTCTTATCATGGCTTAGGCAAGAACCTCGAGCCAATAAAGTAGTCGGGCGTGGTTAGACTCGATTAACTCCCACCTGATGAGATGGACTTCTAACATAGATATTTTCCAAGTTGCATTTAATGCCTTCATCACGTAGTAATTTAAGAAGCATGGACTAAGTATGGTCACTTGGCATGTTGAGCCTTTGCCTTAGAAGATAAGTTTGGACTTGGACTTGGAATCATTAATGAAGGAGACACCTGAGCCGTGGATTAGCCAAATCTTCCTAGAAAATGAGTGTGAACAAGTATGAACGCAATTAAATGAAGATAACAAGTGTGGAGGCTTAAGTGTCCCAAGTAATTAATGAAGAGAGGATGACTCATGACCTAAGAGAATGATGGTAAGTAAACTTTAGGTCGCCACCTCTCCTCCATAGACTTGCTACTTTTTCTCTCCTAGGTTTTGACTTCCCAATTTTTCAAAACTACTAGACCTTTCCTACTTTGCAATTTTATAGAGCTCTTTCTGTTTCAAATTTAGAGGAACTTCCTCATCAAAGTTGTTCAAAATATCATAACCTACAACATACTTAAATTTCAGATTTTTCTAAGATGAAATGGTTGGGACGAAAGCCCAATCATTTACAATCCGGAACTTGCTCAGTGTAGTTAAAAACAGTGACCAAATTGCCTTATTGAATTTTTATAAAAAAAATTTCCTTTCAAATTTAGACATACTTTCTTCACCAAATTTTTAAAGGATATCCATCTCTACAACATATAAAAATTTCAAAGAGTTTTGTGAAGATTTGGATTTCAAAATGGGTCTTTCTCTCTAACTGTTGAATCCGCTCAATGGACGAACTTTTGGGTTGTGTTCAGTGATTTGCCGCTCTTTCTATAAAACAAATTTGGCTCGACTTCCCTCATGAAAAATTTTGTTTGAGGTCTTCCTACAACATATTGAAATTTTATAAGTTTTCGACCCCATTTGATAAGGTAATGATGCTGATTTCGAGAATTGCTCGAAATTGCTATTCACCCCAAGATAAGAGGGTCACACACCCAACTTGAAAGGGAAGGGGGCTACACGCCCAACTTGAGGAGCAAGCCAATCTAGAGTCTTCTTGACTTGAAGATAAGAATGCATTAAATACTTTTGGACCTTAATGTGTTAAACAAAATAAACTTGGAGAGCAAGTATTGGTTTTATCATTACAAGACTTGGGTAGCCCAATAAGAGAAGGAAAGAGTGTCGCCCTAGGGTTTAGGCTTGCCACATCTTTCTCCTTAGCCTTGCCACCTTATCAAACTAGGCTTGCCATGCAAAGAAATCCTATTGATCCATTTGGAAGGGTAACGATGATAGATTTGCCTATAAATAGGTGCATTCATGCCATTACCACACCACACCACCCCACTTCTCACTCACTTACTCTCTTTTTCTCTCACGCCCTCTCAACATTACCCCTTCTCCCTCTATTGGCCTTGCTCGCCCACCGCCTCATCGGACGGCCTTCTCTTGGTAAAACCACATAGAGTTCATCGAGGTTCATCAAAAGTAAGTAGAATCTTTAACTCTTGGTTAGGGTGATAGCTTGCGTCATCGAATTCAGTGGTGTGCTCACCCGTGTAAGTTGCAGGTATGTTGTAATGTTCTTCTATATAGCTTGCTAATGCTTGTATGGTTGAGTGTGTTCACATCCTAGGATGAGGTCGAGGTTCGCTTAGTTTGGAATCGACGCCAAGTCGCGATAGCCTAAGCCGCAAGGCCTCAAATTGATATTGAAGCATGCCAATTCCAAGTCTTGCTTGGTGTGGACATCAGCCTAAGCACACGGCTCAAGCCATGAACCAAAAACCGTGTCTCGCATATTATATAGCATGATGTTAAGAGCCATGGTACACTCACTTGAATGAGCACGCATTTGAGCTATGTATGAGTCAACTAAGAAGAAAAGTAAAAATCGGCTTGTGTGATATACTTAAAGAGGAAAAGCATATGTTGCCACATAAGGTTGGCGGCAATGCCTCATTCATTGAATGGGATGCCCTGGTTGAGCTAAAATGCTTGGGTTTGAGCCCAAATGACTTGGTGAGCTAGTGTTAGAATGCCTCGATTGAGCCGAGATGCTCTGTTTAAGTTAGAAAGCCCAATATGAAGCTAGAAGCCTTTGTCGAGTTGAGAGGGCTTGGTCAAGCTAGGACGACAGTAAAAAAATCATGTTATGAGTGCTGGTATATGCATAAACATGATATGTTGATGTGTTCATTGATATGCTAAAGGTAAGCATGCACGCATTGAAGTATGTGGTAATGGACATATGTATGTAGTCGAAGTGTAGTGATAAGTTTGCCATTGATCTGCCGTAGACATTGTATTGCGAGTGTTGCACCTACTAGATTTTGATGATGAAATGTCCTCCTAGTAGAGAATTATGGGTTTTATTTACTGAGTCAATGACTCACCTCGTTGTTTTCAAAATTGTATGTATGGAGGAGTTACAATCTCGCTAGAGGAGCTAAGGTTTACCTCAGCCTTTTTTAGCATAGAATATGTAGTTGTTGTAATTATAATGACCTGTAATAGTAGGGCTTGTAAATGTAACTAATGTAATTGTTTGTGTGCAAATGATTGTTTTCTTGGCTGCATGTTGTCGTCTAGGTGTTATATGTACGCTTCTGCATGTGCTTAATGAAAAGATAAAAAGAAACAGGATAGCAACGCGCCTGGGACATCACGAAAATAACCCTTGTTGCTCAAGTCCCTAGAGATAGAGTTAGGGTCATTACATCCACAGGATGATTAGCACAAAATTTCACTATAGAAACAAGTGATATAGTGGAGATTACAATCACTTGAGTACTCAAACATTCTCTCAATGTTTCCTAATCTCCAATTACACCCACTAACTCACACAGTATTTAGCCTCTCACAATTCTTAGTGAAACCTCACTCAAGGAATTAAACAAATTCTACTCACAAGACTTTATCCGGTTAAATCACCAAGTGTAATTACAACAATACTCAACCCTTTCAACCACCAAAGAACTTAGTGCATTCTTTTCTCTCTAGCCACCAAGGACTTGGTGCACTCTCAGCCACCTCAGCGCAATTCTTGTCTCGTGTCTCTCGCTCTCTTTTATAAATGTAGAAGTGAGAGTCTTCATCATTCAATGGCAATGGCCATTGATGCTCACATGGAAAAGTGACATCTTGTACATTGGCCTCTTCTCATGTTCAAAAAATCTACCTTGCATTTATTTAGATGGGCTTCATGCAACTTCCTCTTCATTCCTCTTTTTTGCCGAGGCTTCCACATGCTTCTTCATGTGGATTCCTTCATTTAATATGCAGATAGATGAATTTCCATATTTATTGCTTGAGCAAATCTCTCCATTGACTCGGATTACAGCTCCGCATAGAGCCAAGGAAAGAGAGTCAATAAAACACGCAAAATTTTCTCTACTGCTTGTCTGTACATGTAGAGATAAATGTAAAATGAAATCCATACGCAATCTTTTCTTCTCACAATTATGGCTAAACATAAATGCAATTATGTGCAATTGGATCAAAGAAGAACCACAAAATCATAAGGTCGGTCAATCTAATTTATTTAGACTGAATATTATTCAATAGGCTCAAACTCAAGACATATTTTAATATTATTAACATAAAATAATAGATCCTGAAACTTTTCCTTTTCCCATCCCCAAGTATCACACAGTCACTTCCTTATTCTTTCCTTTTATGAGCACAACTTAGGACATTAAATCGAAAGGCAACTGTGTAAAAAAAGGCTCATTTGCGACCTATCAAATCCAAGGAACCATTAATATCACCACCCAGAAGAGCACAGTTCAAGCTGTCTTCAAGAACTCCATGATGCAAGTGTTGAAAGCGCGACACATGACTCGAAAGCCCTGAAATCCCGCCCCTTTGGCCAAAGCCTCGAACTCCTTCTCCGTCCTCTCTTTCCCGCCAGGGCAGTGGGCCAACATCATGCAGTCCATGTGGAACACTCCCTTGGTCGCTAGGCTCGGGTCCGGGTACACGGGGAGTATGTATTCTGCAACGATCACCTTCCCATTTATCGGAAGCGCATCGTAACAACTCTTGAGGAGCTTTGTGCAATGTTCATTGTTCCAGTTATGGCATATCGACTGCAAGAAAGTAACATGCCTTTTATGAAGTAGTCTATACTTAACTCTAATCAGTAACTACTTTTTAGTCTTGCTAAGAGACCAAAATGAAACAAGGGAAGCAACAACCAGCCTTGTCCTAGTACTTTCCGAAAATTTCAACTTCAAGAACAGAGACAGTCACTCTGACCTTCATGAAAATGGCATCTCCTTTTGGAACGCTGACAAACATGTCACCTCCAACGTGTTCCACACCTGCGTTAATCCCGGCATTAGATTTTTTGGTACTCTTTTCGGCAAGGTGATTCATATTAGTTAAGAGGCAATGAATTGAATGTGAGACGCAAAAATATTCCTAGATCTTGGATTGCTCTCAAGTATCTAGGATATGACAACTAATGTCAAAGAGCAAGCGAGTGATACACATTATATACCGGGATAGGACGGAGCATCTTTAATCACGTGAGGCAAGTCAAAGTTGATGCCTTTGATCGACGGGTATTTAGCTATGATCATGTTGAGCACGGCCCCAGTGCCACCTCCGACATCAACCACCGTCTTGAGGCCCTCGAAGCCGTTGTACTTTTCCAGTATCTTCTCCATCGTAATGGTGGAAAAATCAAACATTGCCCGGTTGAAGATCTTGTTGAATCGTGGGTCGGTACCTAGATAGTCAAATGCGGTCATCCCGTGAGCCTTGTTGAACGGGATTCCGCCTTCAAGAATCGCATCTTTCAAGTAGTACCTACGAGTTAAAAGCAAATGACCCAGTTCAACGCTCAGAGAACAAGAATGGAGAATTGGTAAGTTCTTGAGTGGTGAAACTGGGAGAAGATGTCAGGTGATTCAAACGTTCGATTACGGTCAGCTATTACTTCATAATATGACTAGCATTAAGGATGAATACTAAAAACAATCCCAAATAAAAAGAGGAAAAGAAGGAAACATTTTTTTTTCTTTTTAAAGCATACCAGCTTTCCACGGCGAGTTTGTCCTGGTTGACCAAGTTGAGTGGGGCAAGGGAGACCCCATCATCGTTCTTGACCAGGAACTTGCACACCGGAGCTAAACCGTAAAGTCGCTCAACCTTACCATCGGGGAGGTCACGGAGGGTGCACGTGAGCACAGAATAACTGGCCAGCAGCCGAAATATTCGGTCGAGCATGACTGGGGCATCGGGGTTCTGGGTCGGGAGCTGCGACGCGACTTCCCCAGGGGTAAGGTAGGCTCCTGGCCCGGCCCTGGCCATGATCTCGAGGAGGTCGAGCTCGATGGTGGCCTTGAGGACCCTAGGGAGAACGGAGGCGGTTGCCAGCTGCATGGCAAAGAGGGTCTCCTCCTCATCCGAGACTTGGGTAGGGTTCATTTGGGTCTCGGATCCTGCTGAATCCATTTTGTATTGAGGAAGGAAAGCAAAGGAATAGGAATGAGAGAGTGCAAAGGCCTAGGCAGTTGGGTCTACGAGGACACTAGCAAAATCTTAAGCCGCTATCACATTTTGATCGACCAAAGCTTACTTATATAGCAAAAGAATCTACTTCGACCACGGTTAATTCAACTTCAATTAAATCCCCATTAACATTTCAAAGGTTATAACATCCATCATGTTGCAAATATAGATCAAATTGGATAAGATAGCTGAAAGGAAGGAAAGGGAATTAGTCATTAGATATACGTGGTTTGGTATGAATATCGGAACCTACGTACACGGAAAAAGCATAACAGAATTTCATTATAAAAATCAAGTGATATACTGGAGATTATAATCATTCAAAAACTCAAATACTCATTCAGTGTTTCTCTTCCTTAATTATACCCAATAACTCACACAGTGTTTAGCCCCTCATAATTTCTAGTGAAATCTCACTTGAGGAATTACATAAATTCTACTCTCAAGAATTTATCTAGCTAAATCACTCTTCACAACAATACTCAACCCTCTCTGCCATTAAAGGCGCCTCTTTTCTCGCTGGCCACCAATGACTTGGCGCCCTCTCAATCACTAAAAGGAACTTGGCGCTCTCTCAACCCAAAAGACTTGGCGCTCTCTTGGCCGCCAAAAGGAACTTGGCGCTCTCTCGGCCATCGAGGCAACTTGGCGCGCTCTTCTCCATTGGACGTGTTTCTCTTTTACAATACAAAATAGAGTCTCCGTCATTTATTGTAGTACTCTTTTACAATACAAAATGGAGTCTCAATCATTTATTGCAGTATGAGGAAATCTTCTTTTTATATGAAAGAAAAGATAAAAGAAGACCACCATAATTTATGGGCATGCATGCATGTGCATGCATTAAAAGATGGATGAACGTAGTACCATCTTTCCTCTTCTTTTTTCTTTCTCCTTCAAAGTCAACAACGATGGCTAATGATGAGCCATTGTTAAGAGAATCAATCAATCACCGAAATTCAATTTCAATCTATTACAAAAGGAAGCCTCACAATAACATAATTTCTTCGTGAGGCAGCCACCATTGCAGATCAATTAGCCACCATTGGAGAACCCCATATCAGCAAATGAGTACCACACACACATCTTCCATGGTCTTGGACCAGAACTTTTCGGTTTAGACACAGCAATCTCCGTCATCTCTCAATCAGGAGCACTCTCATGCGATGCCCTTCATGGTTTGCTCCTTCAACACGAAAGAAGACTACAAATCAACAAAACGACCTCCAATACCCCTCCACCATTGCCTTTGTATCTCACCAGTCAAGATTCACGTCTCAACAGTCTAAAGGGGGCACTCAAAATTTCAGCCCATCAAATGCAAGCCCATCCATCATTAATCCAATTTTATCGACGCCAACAAGGGTATTAAAATATGTCTCGAGTTTGAGTCATAAAACAAACTCAATCCGAACTGAGTTACGAATAAAGTTCAAGGACATTCTAAAGATTATGGATATTATTTCCGTATGAAAGATGCAAGAATGGAAGGTAATATTACCTTGGACTTTGTATTGGATAAAGCTTGTTTTGAAATTACGGAAGTTATCCGCAATGTAATTCAAGTCGGCCAAGAAGAAAGGAGAATAGATAAATAAATAAATAAATAAAGGGAACTTGGATATGGTTGACTGGTTGACCGACATTATCCTATTCCATGTTGCAGTCGGCTTCTGCAGGTTTTATATGGCTCCATATAATTAGATTAAGGAGCTTTCTTGGGCCGTTGGTTGATGTGTGCTCAAAGGGCGCTCGTGAATTTGCTTTACATCCAATTGGAGTTCTTTCTCGAAGGATTTCATTTGAGGAATTGATTATATGTGTTGAAGCTGACTTGAGTATATAATCTCCTTATATCACTTGATCTATGGTGAATTCGTTGTTGCTCTTCCCGTGAACATATGTCTCTATAACTGAACTACATAAATCTCGTGTCTGATGTATTTTTTTCTTCTATCTATTATATTGTTCGATTGCTCACTTTCCGTAACAATTGGTATCGGAGCCAGACTTGGCTGAGTTGAAGCAAATCAATGGCGATAGAAGGAAAAGTGAAAATCGGTAAATTTGATGGGAAGGATTTTGGTTTCTAGAAGATGCAAATTAAATATTATCTTTATTAGATGAAACTGCAATTGCCTTTGTCTAAGGAAAAGTCAGAATCAATGAAACAAGCTTATTAGGATTTGTTGGATAGATGAGCTATGGGTGTTATTTGGTTGATGTTTACTACCTGTTGGATATGTACAAGAAGCCCTCTACGATCAACAATGTCTATTTGATGCAACGTCTATTTAATTTGAAGATGAGCAAAGGTACGCCAATTGCATATTATATTAATGGATTTAATGCGATTGTTAGTCAATTAAGTTCAGTTGAGATTGACTTTGAAGATGAGGTACGTGCTTTGATTATATTGTCCTAATTGCCTGATTGTTAGAATACTACTGTTACTACCATCAGTAATTCCTTTAGGTCAACAAGCTTGACGTTTGATAGGGTTCAAGATTTGATTTTGAGCAAGGACATCTATATAAGATAATCTAGTGAACTTGTATTTGTTGCTTTAGCATGTAAAAATAAAGGAAGATCTAGAACACGTGTTAATAAGAATAGTACTAATATGAATAGGCGTAGTTAGTCTAGGATTGGCAATGCTATCTTTTGGAGCTATGGCAAGATATGGCATATTATAAGGAATTGCCTTAAGCAGAAGAATGAGAAATGTAAGGGAATTATAGTTGATTCAACAGATGATGTTGCAGATATAGCTAATAGTGTTGATTATGTCTTGTCTGTCACTGATTATTCATCCTTTGATGGATGGATTATGGATTCTAGTTGTTCTTTTCATGTTACACCAAATAAAAAATAGTTTACTACTTATCAAAGCACGGATGGTAGTAAAGTGCAGTTGGGGAACAATGCTTAATGCGATGTTGTTGTTGGCAATATTAGAATTAGATTGTATCGTGAGGATATTAACTAGAGTGAGGCATGTTCTAGAGTTGAAGAAGAACTTAATTTCCTCAAGTACCCCGGATTTAGCTAGGTATCAATATATTTCAGAATATGGAATTCTGAAAATTGTTATAGATGCTTTAGTAATAATGAAAGGAATCAAGCACAGTGGCCTATATAAATTCAAGATAAGATAGTGACCGATTTTTCCACGGAGACGTCGGATGCATTTGTTCGAGAGTCAAAATTTTGGCATGTGTTTGGGACATATTGACAAGAGAAGCTTGAAGGTTTTAAGTGAAAGAAATCTTCTATATGGTTATGTTCCTAACTAACGAACTGAATGTATGCGGGTGTTGTGATTTAGATTAACGGCAGAAAGTGTAATTCAGTACAACTATCAAAGAAACCACAAAAATTGCAAAGTTAATTCACTTAAATGTTCGTAGTTTGTCATAGTTTCCTTCGAGGAAGAGTGTTAGATATATGCTAACAGTTGTTGATAACTACTCAATGAAAACATGGGTGTTTGTGCTTAGGCACATGTTTGATGTTATCATCAAGATCATGCAGTTGAGAACTTTTAAGAAAAATGAGACTAGTAAGATGAACAAGCATATGCGGACTAATAGTAACATGGAGTTTTGCTTGAAGTTATTGAATGAATTCTACATGAAAGAAGGCATAGTAAAATACCGCACTTAGGCCAATGAACCACCACATGTTGCATAATTGATTAGCAAAACATTACTAAGACAACCCATGAAATTTCTCTAATACTAGTATGGCTAGGAGATTCCTAGTGGAGGCGCTTATTATGGCAAGCTATCTGATAAATAGATCCCTATCAACTGAGATTAGATGTTGGACTCTTAAAGAAGTGTGGTCAGGTAACATTGCTGATTATTCTATTCTTACAATATTTGGTTGCTCATGTTATATTCGAGTGAGTGATGGTAAGTCAATGGAGGGGTAAGAAAGTGTCTATTTCTAGGCTATGCACAAGGTGAGCGGGGTTATTGGTTGTGGTGCTCAGAGTTAAATTCACTTTTTACTAGCAGATAAGTTATGTTTGATGAGTCTCCAGTACTTCCGGCTAGGAGTATTTATAGCAATATTCAAACAGATCTTAACGGTGTTCAGCCTAAGGTGGAGTCGCGATTAGAAACTCATGAGGTAGCGGGTACGAGTATTAGCAAATCAACACGGATGGTGTTTGAAACGAATGGAGCCTATAGAGCCAATGGTTGCTATAACTACTGAAATTGATAATGTACGTATTCGATATCCTGATAGATATGGATACAACAATGGTTGTGCTTTATCTGCAGTTAAGAAGGTTGCATCGGAAAACTCTTGTAAGTAGTTAAAAGTGCATGTGGAATCGGTATTCTGATGAGGTCCTTCGTTCTGACGAAGTTCAAGCATGGAAAATATTTATGGCAGTTAAACCCATTTGGGAGTGATTATGACTTAGCTCAAATGTTGAGCCAAGGTGGAGATTATTAAAATATGTGTTGAGTTTGAGTCATTAAACAAATTCGATCCAAATTGAGTTGCGGATAAAATTCAAGGATATCTTAAAGATAACAGATATTATTTCCGTATTAAAGATGCGGTCAAGAATAGAAGGTAATATTAGCTTGGCCTTTGTATCGGATAAAGTTTGTTTTGAAATCACGGAAGTTATCCGCAATGTAATTCAAGTCGGCCAAGAAGAAAATTGAATAAAAAGAAGAAAACTTGGATATGGTTGACTTGTTGACCGAGATTGTCCTATTCCATGTTGCAGTCCGCTTCTGCAGGTTTTATATGGCCGTATATAATTAGACTAAGGAGCTTTCTTGGGCCGTTGGTTGATGTGTGTTTAGAGGGCGTTCGTGAATTTGCTTCACATCCAATTTTAGTTCTTTCTCGTAAGATTTCGTCCGAGGAATTGATTACATGTGTTTAAGCCGATTAAATCTTAAGGTAAGAATTGAGTATAATTCATTCATGAAATTGAGAGATTATTTCATAAGGAATTTTGAGGCTAAACACTACATCCATTATTGGGTGTAATTAGGGCTTGAGAAACACCGATAGAATATTTGAGTGACTCATGTATATAATCTCCTTGTATCATTTGATCTATAGTGAATTCGTCACTATTTTTTCTGTAGATATAAGTCCTTATGACCGAATCACGTAAATCTTGTGTCACTTATATTTTCCTTTTCTATCTATTTTATTATTCGATCGCTCGCTTTCCGCAATAAAAGGGCACCCAACTACCAATCATTTGGTGGAGGTGGCAAGCGAAAAATTCAGGTCCATTCTATCAGATACACCGACGACAAGGCCACCGAGCGAACATTTGCAAGCATCGGTTTAATCCCTAGTTTATTACACCGACACCACCTCAAGCACATTATTTGGCCCCAAACAAAACTGCTCAACCCATAGCTTATTATGCCTCACCTGGTACTTTACCCTCCGCGATGGATATTCAGTCTTGGTATCCAAATTCTGGAGCCACCCACTACATCACCGACAACATTTCCGGCCTCTCCCAAGTCACTCCATACATCGAGAATCAACAATTGACTGTGGGTGATGGGGTTTCCCTTCCCATCACTCACACAAGTACATTCGTGTCTACAGTTGGTCCACAATTTCATTTCTTTGATGTCTTAGTTGTTCCTCATTTATTTGATAACAATTGCATCTTCTTATTTTTCGCCACCTCATTTGTTGCTCCGTGTGTTCGTATTGGCCAAGTATTCCTCCGAGGTCATCTTGAGAATGGTCTACATCGAGTCTCCACCTTTGACAAGTCTCCATCAACTTTCCTTAGTTCCTTCGACTTGTGTCATCAATGCCTGCATCATGCGTAATCTGATCGAGTAACTCGTCTACTTCAATCCATACAAACAAAATTTCCCATGTCATCTCCCTCCTAGTTTATTGCCTGTGCTCTTAGCAAGAGTAAACGCCAACCTCACCCCCCATTCCCTTCTCAAGCTAAATTCACCCTTGAACCTGTTCACCTCGATATATGGGGACCATCCCCTGTCACTTCTATTTCAGGATACAAAGATATGTCTGTTTTGTCGATGACCATTCGCAGTTCACTTGGTATTATCCTTACATCACTTCAATTTGTAGACATTTTCAAGGCTTTTCACAAATTTGCAGAAACTTAATTGCAACGTAAATGATGCAAGCCTAGGGGAGGCTTTCTCAAACAATAGGATCGGGAGAGTGACTAGCGCACAAGAAATGGGACGAACAGAAATTTCAGCACTGCACAAACTCAGGAGAACATTTGTATCTTTGTCGATACATATCGGATCAACCTGATTCCAATGCCAAATGAACAAAGGCTTCTGGATCTACAATTTCTTTGTTTTGGGTTTTCTGAAATAAGCACTAAAGGATAGTCGAAATTGGGTTGGAAGTAACGAACAGAACATGAAATGATAGGAACTTCGTTGGTTGCTCTTCTAGGCCTCCAAGGAAGTTGAGGGGGCATCAATTCTTCTAGATCAACGACTACAACTCTTCAAGGATGCAGATTTCGAAAGCTCCGATTCTTCAAGGACGGAGTGAAAACTCTTCTAGGTTTTCAAGAATATGAACTCTACAAGGTTCACGATACTTGCTTCAAAGCAAAGCTTTTTCATTCATCAAAAGTCATCTGTCTTCTACAAGGGATTGGATGGCTTATATCATCAAAGAAATAAAAACTGAGCATAGAAACTTAAAAGCATTAAAGAGCCTAGAAACAAGAAAAATAATAGAGTTTAGGAACTAGAAACTAGTAAAAGCATAACGTCTTCATGGCTCCCAAGGTGTCTTCTTTCAAACTTCTGGAATGGACTCAAGATATCATTATAGCTTCTCGGTTTTTTCGAGCTTGAATGCGGGCCGATCTTCTTGGTTGAGAGAGCCAGTCTTCAATATGGGTTGCATCATCCTCCCCATCTTTAAAAGAATTCTTCCTCGAATTCTTGCCATCATCATCAGAAGAATCTCCCACCCTACTAGGTGCCAACGTAATCTTCTTGCCTCCAAATTCAAAATAATATGTATTCCGATAACCATCATACATAATCCTTCTATCGAATTGCCATGGTCAACCAAGAATAATGTGACTACCATCCATCGGTAGAACATCACACCATATCTTGTCACTATAAACAGAACCAATGGACAAATTAACAAGGCATCGTTTTGAAATAGTTACCTTAGCGCCTTTCTTCAACCACGACATTTTATAAGGCGTAGGGTGCATTTTTAATTCCAACTTCAGCTTGTTTGCCGATACTTCGGAAATTATATTCTCACAACAACCAGAGTCAATCATTAATTGACACACCTTTCCCATGATTGTGCAAGCAGAATGAAAAATATTGGTATCATCATTGTTCAACTCCTCTTCAAGTGGATCCTCAGCATTCTCGTCAGAATCATTATCCACCAAGAAGGCTTTACCGGCTGGTCAATTCTTATTGATTCGACAATTGCTAGCACGATGACCCAACTCCCCACAAGAATAGCAACGTATTTCAGATGTAGTAGGTTGCTTCGAAACATGGGGTTGAATAGAAGGCTTACTAGCAGATTGCTATCTTCGAGAATGAGAGCGCTCCATTTTGAGTGCCCATTGGTGTGCATCTCCTAAGTCCCAAATGTCAAGGACTTCCAAGGCGTCTTGAATGTAAAATTGAAGACCGTTCAAGTATTTGTTCACAAGCACATCCTCTGGGTCCTGGATATTGTTACGAATCACCAACTCATTGAATTCATTGGTGTATTGGTCTACCATTCGCGTACCTTGTTTTAGATTTCGGTACCATTGGTAGAGCTCTCTCTTATATCCTTTGGGAAGAAAATATTTTTGAATCTTGCCCTCCATCTTTCTCCACGAAGTGACTGGTGCTTTGCCAACGGCTTGGCAAGTTTGTTTTTCATGTCTCCACCAAGCAATCACCTTGCCTTAGAATCGCATAGCGATGATCCCAACGCGACGATTTTCCGGAACATTTTGATGCTCAAACACCTCATTCACAATGTTAGCCAATCAACAATTTCATCAGGAGACTCATTACCTGTAAATTCTGGGACATCTTTCTTGACTTCCTTTTCCCAATCTGGCTCACGAATATGTTGTAAACGATGTCGAACATGCCTCCGACCGTGAATAGATTGAACAATCCCCAAAGAGGAAGAGTCACCATGGGAATCTTCAGTCCTAGAACGGGGTGGAGAATTATTTGCTTCAGCCCTCAAACGCTGAACTTCTTGCGTCAATTCATTGAGGGGAACGGTTCTGCCGCCACGACACCTAGCTTGTCTTGGAGGCATTGTCCTCTCCTCCAAAGCTCTGATACCAAATGATGCAAGCCTAGGGGAGGCTTTCTCAAACAATAGGATAGGGAGAGTGACTCGCGCACAAGAAACGGGATGAATAGAAAATTCAGCACTGCGCAAGCTCAGGAGAACAGTCGTATTTTTGTCGATACAGATCAGATCGACCTAATTCCAAAGCCAAATGAACAAAGGCTTCTGGATCTACAATTTCTGTTTTTTGGGTTTTCTGAAATAAGCACTATAGGATAGTCGAAATTGGGTTGGAAGTAACGAACAGAACAGGAAAAGATAGGAACTTCGTTGGTTGCTCTTCTAGGCCTCCAAGGAAGTTGAGGGGGCACCGATTCTTCTAAATCGATGACTGCAACTCTTCAAGGATGCAGATTTCGAAAGCTCCGACTCTTCAAGGACGGAGTGAAAACTCTTATAGGTTTTTAAGGATATGAACTCTACAAGGTTCACGATACTTGCTTCAAAGCAAAGTTTTTTCATTCATCAAAAGTCATATGTCTTCTACAAGGGATGGATGGCTTATATCATCAAAGAAATAAAAACAGAGCATAGAAACTTAAAAGCATTAAAGAGCCTAGAAACTAGAAAAATAATAAAGAGCTTAGGAACTAGAAACTAGTAAAAGCATAACGTCTTCATGGCTCCCAAGGTGTCTTCTTTCAAACTTCTGGAATGGACTCAAGATATCATTATAGCTTCTCGGTTTTGTCGAGCTTGAATGTGGGCCGATCTTCTTGGTCGAGAGAGCCGATCTTCAATGTGGGTTGCATCAGTAAACTTCAAACAATTCAATGATGGTGCAGCAGAATTTTGCCGCTCTATTGAAGTGTGAAACCATCTCCTCCAACTTAGTATTCATCAGTGAATATCTTGTCCGTATGCTTCATTCCAGAATGGCATCGCTGAACGCAAACACTGCCACATTGTTGAGACAAGCCTAACTCTTATGCCGCACGCTTCATTTCCTTACCAGTTCTGGGAATATGCTTTTGGAAGGGCGGTACATCTTATCGACAGGACACCAACTCCTCTCCTCAAAAATCTCACACCCTGGCAAACATTGTTCCAAACGCCACCAGAGATTTCACACCTTAAAGTTTTTGGGTGCGCGGTTTTTCCATACTTGAGGCCCTATGCCACTCACAAACTTACCCCAAGATCACGACGCTGTATCTTCTTTGGCTATCCTCCAAGGTATAAAAGCTATCGTTAGTACTGCCCACAAACTGGCAAGATCTATATTGTGGCTGATGTAGTTTTTGATGAACACGCCTTTCTATTTAGTGATCCACCATCTCCATCCCGCCATGCTGTGCTTCTCCACCTAGAACTGTAATACTACCCCTACCACCGATGGACCAGCCTCTACCATCGACAAACGACTCTAAATAACACTCCACGTCTGCAGCAGTAGATCTTGACTCCGGGTCCTCACCATCCATCTCACCAACATCATCTACAGATCCCTACACAACTCCGGAGCCCGACACTTCCAACTCCTCCACTTCAGACACTTCAGCTTCGGTACATCCCATTGTCACTCGGTTGAGAGATGGCACGATTCACTGGCGTGTCCTCAAAAGAAATCAAACTTATGCTTTGATTGCAGGTACACAGACTCCCGTCGAGCCTACCTGTTTCACGCAGGCTTCCCGAGATCCAAATTGGCATGCAGTTATAGCGATAGAATATGACGCCTTAGTCAACAATGGAACTTGGGAACTTATACCAGCACCACCTCATGTTTGCCCCATCGGTTGCAAATGGATTTACAAAATTGAGCTCAAGTCCGATGGCACCCTTGATAGGTACAAGCCTCAATTAGTTGCAAAAGGTTACCACCAACAAAAGAGAATTGACTATACAGAAACATTCACTCCCGTCGCTAAGTCAGTCACGATTTACACAATACATGCGGTAGCTTACTCTCGAGGCTGGCCTATTTGCCAACTAGATGTATCCAATGCTTTCCTTCACGGCCACTTATTTGAAGTCTACATGACACAATCACAAAGATTTGTTGATCTCCAAAGACCGACTCATGTCTGCCGTCTTCGACACTCTCTATGGCTTAAAGCAGGTGCCATGCGCGTGGTACCAATGGCTCAGTTCATATCTACTTAAAATCAAGTTCTGTGTATCTACCGCGAACTCTTCTCTCTTCACTATGCATACTTACTGCATTTTCCTGCTTGTCTATGTGGACGATATCATCCTCACAGGGTCACCTTAGGCTCCTCTCCAATCCTTACTCAACTCACTCCAAGGTGAGTTTGCCATCAAAGTCCTTGGACTCCTTCATTATTTTCTGGGAATTGAAGTTCAGCACACCTCCTCCAGCCTTCTACTCAACCAAACCAAGTTTACACTAACAGATCCTACAACAGTCCAAAATGACTGAAGTCAGAGCTGCTCCTACTCCTTGCTTCACCAATGAACTGTTATTTGCTCACTCCGGTGATCCTATACCTGATCCTACACTTTATCGTAGTTTTGTTGGAGCTCTTCAATACCTCACTCACGCCCAGATATAGCTTACTTTGTGAACACTGCTTGTCAGTACCTTCATGCTCCCACCACCATGCATTGGCAAGTTGGGAAACGGATCCTGCATTATCTTGCTAACACTCCACAGCACGGGCTACATTTTAGCCGCTTGTCCTCCACTACTCTCCACGCATTTTCCAACGTAAACAGGGTCGGTGATCATGACGACCAACATTCCATCGGAGGCTTCTGCATTTTCCTTGGTTCCAACCTTATTTCCTGGAGTTTGTGCAAACAACGAACAATTGCTCGCTCTAGCACCAAAGCAGAATACAAAAACCTAGCAGACACAATAGCTGAGCTCATTTGGATGGTGTTTCTACTTTGCGACCTTCAGGCATTACCTTCACACCCGCCTGCACTTTGGAGGGACAATCTCTTAGCTATCTATCTCATTGCGAACTCAGTTTTCCATGCTCGCACAAAGTATGTAGAGATTGATTTTCACTTCATTTGGGAACGCATGGCTCGCCGTCGACTCTCAGTTCATCATTTATCAATTATCGATCAACCAGCCAATATTTTCAACGGAGGACTCTCATCAACTAGATTTCGGATGCTTTGAACCAAGTTGACTATCCATTTTGCCCAGTCAGCTTACGAGGGATGTTAAGAGAATCAATCAATCACCGAAATTCAAGAAATTAGCAACAATTAAGAAATCTGCAACGATCAAGCAATCAGCAACATTCTCACTCCACCAAAGATGGTAACACCAAAGAAGGCAGATTGGAAGAATCAAGCAAAGAAGGAAACCCCCAACATACTCCACCAAAGAAAGAAACAAATTGACAGAATCAAATCCCCACAAATCAAGTATCAACAAATCACTACATCAATTCCCAATCGGTGAATTACATTTCGTTTCAAAATCCCCTTAATTGTTGACTTTGATCTTTTCGTGAAAATCTATAAATAGAGCATCTATAATTGTACAAATACGATAGAAAAATATACAAACATATTCCTTCTTCTGTTCTGCAATTCAATTCTTATTCACTATATTTTGGTTTTAAACAGCCATCGTTGTTCTCCTTTTTGCAGAGAACGAAGCCAAAGAAGCTGCTCGATTTTTTTCTTTCTTCCTGCAGGTTCACATGGCCTTTGACAAAGAGGACAAGAGGACAAAAGGGAGCACATTTAATGCAAAAGAGGCCACCGTCCTCTTCTCATGGGCGCATGGCAATCACATGTATTCTTTTAATGCATGAATAGAACGCTTGAAGAAATCGTTCGGCACCCACCATTCAGGAGATTAAATAAGCATGTGAAGCGTGCTTCTGTTCTCAACTTATTTACGAGCAATAGATGCTCCGCCTGAGTATGATATATGGATTTAAACTCGAGTTATATTTTGAACACATCAAGCTACAAGCTCCGTAATAATTCCGAACAGAACGAGATAGAAGTGGACCTCAGCATGTGCTCTCATTTTTTTCCTCAGGCATCATACGGTCCACACGATTTTATAAGCCTTCAATTGATCCTCTGACAATTTATACATGGAAAACTTGCTGAAACAGGCCTCACTTTTTCGGTTGCACATCATTAACGTGGTCCTCCCTCTTGCTTCTACACGTTTGATCAGGTGGATTGTATCTCATTTGTTTCTAGCGGCTGTTGGGTCCGACCTGAAACAGTGTTGAATTTCTTCTGAGCACCCTGTTTCGTTACCCATTGTGTAAAATCAATATGCAAACTCGAACTGGATTAGCATAAAACAACAAATCTTGTAACTTTTCCTTGTCAGTCACTTCCTTATTCTTTCCTTTTATGAGCAAAACCTAAAACATGGAACGCTGACGAACATGTCACCTCCAATGCGCTCGATACCTGCGTTAATCCTGAGATTAAACTTTTCGGTGTTATTTTCTGCAGGGTGCTTCATACTAAGTAAGAGGCAATGAATCAAAAGTGAAATGCGAAACTGTTCCTAGATCTTGAGTTACTCTCAATAATACAACTAATCTCAAAGAGTGAGCGAGAGAAAAACATTATGTACCAGGATAAGATGGAGCATCTTCAATCACGTGAGACAAGTCATACTTAATGCCTTTAATTAAAGGGTATTTGGCAACGATCACCCTGAGTGCGGCCCTGGTGCTGCCTCCTACATCCACCAACATCTGGAGGCCCTCAAAGCCATTGTATATGTTTGCAGTATCTTCTTCATCGTAATGGTGAAGTGATCGGATATTTTCCTGTTGAAGATCTTGTTGAATCGCAGGTGGGCACTTATACTCGAATGGGGTCATCCGGTGCACCTTGGTGAACCGGGTTCCGCCTTCTCTCGACCTAGCCATAGCGGAGGTCGTGAAGAGTGCATGTGAGCACATAAAGGCTGGCCAACAGTCAGGAAGATCCGATCTAGCATGACCGGGGCATTACGGTTCTAGGTCGAGAGCTGAGAAGGACGGTATAGCCCAAAAAATTGATTCCAATTTGCCAATGGCTATTAGCATGAAAGAATGGGCATGGGCTCAATTTAAGCTGAAATACCATGGGATCTGTTTACATTGTCTTCTATCTCTTACTTATTTCCATATTTATTTGATAGAAGTATATTACATTCGATGTAATCAATTTATTCTTGCGTGCATTAAACTATCCCTGTATTCATTAAACTTGATATTTATAATTCTGCAAAATCTATCAAGTTTGATTATCAAGTTATTTAGCTCCTCTAGGTTGCATATTTAGCCATAACAATAGTTACTTCCTTATTATTTCATTTTATAAGCAGAACTTAGTAATCCAAAACGAAAGCCACCTGCGGAAAAAGGGTTCATTTGTGACCTTTCAAATCGAGAACAAGGAACATCACCACCAAGAAGAGCAATTCAAACCATCTTCAAGCATTCCATGATACAAGTAGTGAAAGCATGCCAGATTCCCCCGTCAGGAGGGCCATTCATGCAAGAATCTTATTGTCCCAACATGGAATTGAAATTACACATATATCATTTCAGCATAAATACAGCATTATTTTAACGCATCCTTTCTTGAAAAAGGCACACATAAAATTAGATTATCAAAGTAGAACAAATGAAAATACTATACAGCAGCAAGATTTCTTATGGAAGACAATTGGAAACAATGGCTGTATAAAAAATTAAAAAAATGGAAGAAGAAGATTATGATCAAATAGACATGTTCAGTAATTTATAGCAAAAACAATAAGTTATATCCGAATAGACACAACATTTCAAAATTAAGAAGTTATGTCTAAACAGATATGAACTCTAAAGATAACCATTGGAAGAAATAATAAAATTTGGAATTAAATAAATGTAAATAGAAAAATAAGCGTAACTCTTACGTGAATCCATTAGAATCTTTCAATAAATAAAAAATATTGATCGTCGATTAGTGCCAATCTCGTCCTTGTGCGCACTCACATCTTTTCAATATAGGATGAGGCACCTCTTCGTTCATTTTACAAACAATCTACCAACAAACAATGATGTTGAGCATTGCTTAGTACCATCTCTGGCGTCCACTGCCATCTTTGAGTCCCTCGAAGCCATTGTACGTTTCCAGTATCTTCTTCATGGTAATGGTGGATTGATTAGACATTCCCGGTTGAAGATCTTGTTGAAATTTCGGGTTTATGCTGTGATACTCGAACGCACTCATCCTGTACTCCTTTTTGAATGGGATTGCCCCTTCGAGATCGCATCTTTCGTTAAGTACCTACGAGTTAAAAAGCAAACAATTCAATTCAATTCTCGGAAAACATAATAACGGGGATTAGTAAGTTCTTGAGCTGTGAAACATCGAAGGAGATTTCGGATTATTCAAACGTTGGATTACAATTGCCAGTTCAATTTCTCTGAGGATGACTGAAAACAGATGATCTGAGTTGCCATGATTGATATCATTCCAACATCTTTCGAGGAGGTCGAGCTCGATGGCGGCCTTAAGGACCATGGTGAGCAAGGATCGATCACCGGCTACGTGGAAAAGAGGTTCGCTTCCTCGTGCAAAACTTAAATCAAGGTCATCCGGGTCTCGGATCTTGCTGAACCTTTTTTTTTTTCCCTTCTCTTTTCTTCGACGAGTATTGAGGATGGAAAGCAGAAGAAATAAAATAAAAAGACCTGACGTCCTGGGTCTCCGATCCAGCAAAATCTTAAACCGCTATTCATTTTCATTGACCACGGCCTACTTTTAGAAAAAAAAAAAAGCCTTACCTCAACCACAACGAATTCACGTTCAATCCATCACACCCTGAATCTTACAAGAGTAGGGAAAATGACGCGTCTATCAATATATTTGACAAAACTGAAAATTGGTTATATCATCGGACTATCTACAATCCATGAAAAGAATATATACATATCGAAACTCAATTAGACCGTCAACTATTAATTGATATATAAATAATTGCCTCATATCATACCCAAAATCCAACGATCAAAACTTCTCATCGATAGCACTTTCATTCTACCTAAAAAAGATTACAAATAAAAGTTTGAGTAATCACAGCTAAGTGAATAATACAAAACACTTCGAAGCAAATCAAGGATCCACTATGCACATTTATAAAACAATAACAAAACCCACTTGTCTCAAATTTAGTGTATAATACACGTACAATATTAAAATGAGTTATATCACTTTAACCTGATCATATTCAAAATATTTCTTTTAATCAACAAATATCAATGGTTCAATCTATTAATCAATCTGAACAAATCACATGTCAATAATCCGTGCCATCGATCAATTTATTGCTCAATATCCAATCACTGTTACAACAAAATGCCTCATGACAAGGGAATCAAAATTCCCTTAGCATCTCTACCTATTATTAAGCGGTAGCTCAGTCTAAAAGGATATTCTTAAACCAGTATGTATACCAAAAAACCCTTAATTAAGTTCACACCAATATTGAACATCAAATCATCATCATCTAATAATCCACAAACTAAATCCAGAATTTGTTTTATAAATTAGAATACATTTTACAAACCATTTTAGAATCCATTTCACAAATCAAGTTTACAAATCAGCATATCTAATGTTTTATAACACATTTCTCAAACTATTCACAAATATGAAAGTGTAGTAAATGCTCGATCCAAATTTTAATTCAACAAACATGCTTTTAATAACTCATAATATATCAAATCTCCATATACTTCCAAGATATGAGTTTACAAATTCACAAAAGAAATAGGCACCATTGACCTAATATAGCCTAATCCAAACCTTGAATGTGTGAACTTGAAAGCTTATCAATTTATTGAGAATATATATATATAATATAAAAATCAACTAAAACCTATAGTAACTACGAATCCTCTAAGGGCCTATTTGGTAACCATCCTATTTCCAAAAACAATTTATGCTCATAAATGATTTTTTTTTATATTCTATTCCAGAGACGAGTTTCTGAGCATTTTAAGACATTTGGTAAGTATCCAAAATTGCTATTCCTCAAATAGAAGTGTGTTTGGTAAAACCTCAAATTCTGTTGTGATTTAGAATATTTTTAAATAATTTTAGTACATTTTTAACAATTTTCTTTTATCTTTTCTTTTGTCATTTTCTTCTTCTCCTTCATCCTTTGGCCGATCGTCGACTTTGGCTAGGCTAGCAATCGGCCACACGAGGGCTGGCAACACAAGGGTCGGCAATTTTCTGAGTGTCGCCAGCTCCCGACAAGGCCAAGCCTCCCTAATGGCTGGGCAAGGCTTAGCTAAACCTTGGCTAGGCGAGCTTGGCCTCACCCAAATCTAGCAAGGCCAAGCTCACCCGCTTGTCGACAAGACTTGACCTCGTCAGGCTGAACCGCGAGGTCGGCCTAACCATAGCTGGGTGGCGCCCCTCTCAAAGTGGCCTAGTGAGAGCAAGCCATGCTAGCCTCACTAGGGGCCGGTGACATTGCAACAAGGTCGTAGGCCTTGTAGTTGATCACCAACCAAGCTGAGGCTGGCGACTAGCCAAAGGATGAAAGAGAAGAAGAAAGGAAAAAAAAAAATGAACTCCATTCCG
This sequence comes from Eucalyptus dawsonii, assembly GCA_016097615.1. Taxonomy (NCBI): domain Eukaryota; kingdom Viridiplantae; phylum Streptophyta; class Magnoliopsida; order Myrtales; family Myrtaceae; genus Eucalyptus; species Eucalyptus dawsonii. The sequence goes on from CM027871.1 coordinate 31,274,728, forward strand.
GATAGGAGCTGTTCCCGATAAAAAAAGAAGTAATTTTTTTTTCTGGGAAACAAAAGAATAGAATCGGCATTGTTTGGCTAGTTACTAAATGTGGCATCCTGAATTTTCAATATTGTTTTCAATTGAATAAATTGAACCTTTCATCGACGCGTCTATAGTGTTATTCTCATAGCCGATCACTCATGAGATAACTAAACTATCCAAGGAAGTCATTAAGGAATTTTAATGCAATATACTTGAGAATTCGACCAAGAATCGACTTCTCAACCATGCTCATCTTTAGAGGCCATTACAGCATAGTATAAAATCGATTTGAAATCAGAGATGGGTCTGTTCGAGTGAGATGTGTGCCTAATTGTGGGTGACACCACTAAATTGGAAGATTCTCATTGACCGACCCTAGACTAATTCTTCTATCGTTTTGATACCATGTGTCCATATTTAAATCCTCGAGATTTTTACGACAACTAAGAGTCACCAATGTGTAGATTGGGTTCGTAGTGGCTCGAAGAAAATCGACCAAGGGTCATTTGCACTAAAAAAAAACTCCGAAAACTACCCGATATCCTAGGTCACGTAAAAACGCGTCGAATGGAAATTAACCACGAATTCATGTCAGCTTTTAGAAATTAAAGATTCTATCATGTCACAATAAATTCTAGTAACGTCAACTCAGTCTCAGAAGATTTTTCTGAAACCCGAGACTTTTTAGGAAAAAGTCGTCGCAAGGTCGTTTTTATTCAGAAAAAGGCCAGAGATCGTTTTGATTGCAAATTTGGGATTTATGATGGATATATGGGTGAGGAAAATTACTAATTTGAATATTAACTCAACAACAGAATTTATCGAGGTCAAATTGGATTGAGTCGAGCAAAGATCAATGTCCAATTGAAGCTAATTGCTTATAAATTCGTAACCCCCCCCCCATCCACCACCATTTTAGACCAATTCAAGGTTTTAAGGAGGAGTCTTGGTAGCTCATGGACAGTCAAGGAAGATGCTTGGCCAATGAGAAGTCTTAGAGAACAAGTTATGGAAAAATTGGCCAAGGAGACCCCACCAAGCCAAACTTGCCCCTCAATCCTTCCCCTCTCCTCCTTGTCGTCCATCCCACTTCTCTCTCTCCCCCTTGCCTTGCTCGACACACCAACAGCCAAGGAAGATAGCCAACAAGCTGCCAGACCGTTTTTCCCCTCTATTTTCACTTCTGCCGATTTCTGCTCTAGTCAACATTTCGCCAAAGATCCGAATAAAAAGTCAACTTCCCGAATGAATCATGAACGAGCCACCCATCTCCGTGACGAGGACATCCAGACCGCTCCATCAAACCCGACCTTGCCCCAAACATAGCCGTCACCCGTCCCGTACAACCGCTGCAAGTCGCCAGTCGCCGGTCCATCAGTCCCTTGCCTGCCTACACTATTTCGTGTTTTTTGCGAGTTTCTCTCAATTCTGACCCTTCATTTGCCCGTTATAACCACCAACACATCCCCCCCTTGACCTCGGGAGCCATCGGTTGCCAACCACCCACTCGTCAGAGCTCCGATCAAACCGTTTCTTCGCCATTCGGTCGCCAGTTGCCTCGCCAAGCCTTCCATCGGTCTTGCTTTGCCTAACCAAGCTTGTTTCCTCTCTATTTTAACAAGAACGAAATACAAGTTTTGTGGGCTTCACAGCAGTTGTTAGGCCCATTTTGAGGTGCTTCTGAGCCTCGAAACCTAGGCCCGCTTTGAGAAGAAATGTCCCCCGCGATGTTTTCCTCAATTTGATCTGACCCGCTCATTAATCAAGTAAGTTTTGTTCACTAATCCCTTATTAGTATGCTAATGATGCTTAGGGGTTGATTAGATTTAATTAAGTGCAATTATGTGGATATATTAGATTCAATTAATTAAATTAGAGATTATTGATGCATGTTAGGCAAATGGTTAGTGTAGTTAGCAATGAAATAGATCCTAGTATTTATTAAACGAGTCTTGGCAATTTTCCGAGCTTGTCTCGGCTTCCAATTAGGTATTACGGGCCTAAATTGGATTTATTGCATTTATTTAATAATTTCCATAATTATTTATTTATTTATTTATTTTCTAAAAATTAGGTTGGCATAGCCGACGATTGAAATTTTATGCTGATAATTATGGTGTAGTCTATTTATTTAATTCGGCGTTAAATTGTACTAAATTGATTGAATTCTGATTTTAAGATTTTATTCCTAAATTAATTAATTTTGGTAGTTAATGAGAAAATTATCGGGCATCAATTTACAACGCCAAAAATATGTAATTGGCTATTGAAACTGGTGGATTGTTAAAAAAGTGAAATTATGATATTTTGGCTAAAGTCGACCGTGTCCCCACACACGACTATTTTATCGAGAATGATAAGATGATGGAATTGATTGAATGGTCAAGATGGTATACTATATCAACCTATGGGCAATATGTCAGCTTAGATTGTGAGCAGTATACTTTATCAACTTAGAGAGAGCATTAATAATATATTATATCATCCTACGGGCTCTGATATGTCAGCTTAGATTGCGAGCAATAAACTTTATCAGCTTAGAGTGAGCATTATTAATGTACTATATCAACCTAATGGTTCGATATGTCAGCTTAGATTAAGAACAGTACATTGTTTATCAGCTTAGTGCGAGCTGTACTATCTATATATCAGCTTAGAGCAAGCAGTCCTATTATGGTGGACTTATAGATAATATTGAATAGGCCAACCATGAGAAAATTGTAATGACATGTAATCGACTAGGTCAATTGATCAATGATTTGATCAGATGCTGTGAATTGATGTGGTTCATGTATATCTGATATATACTGACTTGTAGGAAAGAACTGAGACCAAGATAAGCTCTCTAACTCGTGTTGTGCTTAGGTAGCCTCTAAAGTGTATTGGCTTCCTAATCAGGTCTTAAGGGATAAAATTCACCGAGACATTGTCTCACTAGTTATTGTATAACCATTTTCAAGTACTTAGATGATGTTAATGAAGGACCAAAGGCTTGAAGAGTAGAACGTGAAGCCTGAAGAATTGACAGTCTTGTCTGACTAGTTAGTCATAGGACAATTCTCTTTTGATGGAAGTTGATTCCTTTCTGTAGACTTTGTTTTATGAACCAGTGGTTTAAAACCTAACTTAACAATTCACCTTGTATATATTTGCATTATGATTTGCAATGTATATAAGTGTGGTTGCTTTTAAAGGGAAAAAATTTGGAGTCCTACTTTTCTATCGCATTGCTTTATTGACTGGGGATTATTATTATATGCTTCCGCATGCGTATTAAAAAGAAAAGAGTCAGCAATGCGTCCTGGAATATCGCTATAAATTGACTAGGTAAGGAACGGGCGCACGCTTGAGGATCGGGGTGTGACATTAAACATGCCCTAAGCTAAGCTCATTCATTGACAAAATGACTCGTACAAGGTAACAAAACTCTCATGTGAAGAGTGTGAAACTTCATAAATTTCGTTCTGATCAAACCGTATTTTGAAATTGATTTATGCAAAACCCTACACTTTTACAACGTCTTGAATTATCATTTTCACAAAATTAAATAGCTTAATCAATCCTAAATCGGATTTCACATTTCAAAGTCATATAACTTCAAATATATGGCCAAACTTCAAAATTACTTAGGTTATATGAATTAAGGTCTCGAATACTTACCAGACGCTGCAAAATCATAGTTAATCTTGATTGTTGGGTGTACAGTTTTTCTGTATTTTTTCTACTCTCCTCTCTACGTTTTCTTGAAACTTGTCATATTGTGATTGGTCAAGGCCCCACATATCACAACCACTAGGGTTTACCCAGTGACCACCTTTCCAACTTGAAAGGGGGAGGCGGGGGGTTTGAATCCCCACCTTCTTAGAAGGGTTGGGGTGGGGACGAATTAGTTTTAGGAGTGGGTTTCGACTCTCATACCCTGCATGAAGGCAAGGCAAAAGTCTGAGAGTGAGAGTTAGAATAGAAGTAGAGTAGGACCAACCAAAAAAAAAAACAACATCACACAATTAAATCCCCATTTAAATTTCAAAGTTATAGCATATAATTAAATGCAAATCCATCAAACCATAGCTTCGGAATCATTCCAAACGAAACAAGATAGAAGTGGACGTTGGCACATGCTCTCATTTCATGCCAATTATGGCAAGTTTTGTAATTTTATCATGCATGGTACGCCGCCTGCATTTTATAAGCCTTCAATTGCTTATTCAGACAATTCATATATATTTTGCTGAAACAGGCATTATTTTTTGCAACTGCGCATCATTCACGTGGCATTATTTTTCCTCCCTCTACTTCTACTCGCTGATCGATGGATTATATCTTATGTTTTTTAATTTTTTTTAAAGATTATTGGGTCCAACCCAAATCAGCATTGAATTTCTTAAGAGTACTCTGTTTCATTACGCATGTTGTAAAATCATTGTGCAAACTTGAAGTTTATTTGTTTTGAATATAGACAAGTGAATCGGATAAAATTATTCAGAAGAAATGAAAGGAAATCGAACACCAGATTTACATGATTCAATTTGAACATCAGAACCTACGTCCACGGAAAGAGCAACATGAAATTTCACTATAGAAATAAGCGATATAGTGGAGATTATAATCACTCGAGCACTCAAATACTCTCTCAATATTTCCCAGCCATCAATTACATCCAATAACTCACATAATGTTTAACCACTCATAATTTCTAGCGAAACCTCACTCAAGGAATTAAACAAATTCTATTCACAAGAATTTATCTAGCTAAATCACTCAAGTGTAATTGCAACAATACTCAACCCTCTCGGCCATCAAAGAACTTGGCAAACTCTTTTCTCTCTGACCACCAAGGACTTGGCGTATGACCACCAAGGACTTGGCGCACTCTTGGCCACCAAAAGAACTTGGCGCTCTCTTGGCCACCTCAGTGCAATTCTTGTCCTACGTCTCTCACTCGCTTTTGTAATGCAGAAGTGAGAGTCTTCCTCATTCAATGGCAAAGACCATTGATGCTCACATGGAAAAGCGACATCTTGTACATTGGGCTCTCTTCTCATGTTCAGAAAGTCCACCTTGCATTTATTTAGATGAGCTCCATGCAACTTCCTTTTCATTCCTCTTCCTGACGAGGCTTCCACATGCTTCTTCACACGGATTCCTTCTTTTAATATGCAGACAGAGGAATTTTCATATTTTTTGCTTGAGCAAATCTCTCCATTGACTCCGATACAGCTCCGCATAGAGCCAAGAAAGAAAGTCAATAAAACATGCAGATTTTCTTTACTGCTTTTCCATACATGCAAAGAGATAAATACAAAATGAAATCCATAAGCAATCTTCTTCTCCTCACAATTGCGGCTAAACATAAATGCAATCATGTGCAGCTGAATCAAAGAAGAAGTCCCACAAAATTATAAGGTCACTCGGTCTAATTTATTTAGACTAGTATTGTTCAATAGACTCAAACTCGAGACATATTTTAACATTATTAACATAAAATAATAGATCCTGTAACTTTTCCTTTTCCCATCCCCAAGCATCATACAGTCACTTCCTTATTCTTTCTTCTTATGAGCACAACTTAGGACACTAAATCGAAAGGCGACTGTGTAAAAAAAGGCTCATTTGCGACCGATCGAATCCAAGGAACCATTAATATCACCACCCAGGAGAGCACAGTTCAAGCTGTCTTCAAGAACTCCATGATGTAAGTGTTGAAAGCGCGACACATGACTTGGAAGCCCTGAAATCCTG